>OY294053.1:21077299-21156743 GCA_958510825.1 Brachypterus glaber
AGATGGCACTACATGTGCTCATTCTAACACTGGATACGGAATATTCTTACCGTATCTAGAGCTAGAATGGATTCATTCTGTGTTTGAAAAGTGTGTGTATTTGCTTACATTCTAAAGCAGTCGTAGAAAAAGTACATTCCTGCGCTTTTATAAAATCAAAAGTAATCATCTCATAATGTTGATGACGAATGATTCAGCCACAGCCTTCGATGAGTTTTGCTATTTCCATTGAACGCAGCCAGTATGTATTTTGTCTAATCCGACAAACGAACAATTATTTAAAATAGTAATAAATATTTGGCACACTTTAAATTATTATCGAATATAATTGTAATATTTTCAAAATGATTTAATTAATTGATAGTATAATAAAACGAATAAACTAAACCTCGAGCTAAAATATGTAAAACTTTTTAATAGAATCTCGTATGGAGGCCACGCTTCCTTCCTACGCTCGGTTCGATTTTTTATAGATACACTCTAATTAAATTTTAAATGTTTATCGAAAAATTAATGAAAAAGTGTGCCAACCTCGACACTTTAAGAGGTGCTGAAGGTTTCGTCTATTTTTACGAAAAAATGCGTCAAATTCCACTTTCTGTTTGCACCAATTGCTGGACGTGAACTTGTGCCAAAATGTTTATTGGCCGTAAGCATTTTATTAAATGGCTATAAAGCTAGACAAGAATTTAAACCAGATTATGAAAATGAAAATCTTATTTTGATAAATTATTATAGTGAGGAAATAATTCATATACAGGGTCAGAATCAGTAACTGGTATGACAAAAAAGAGGTGATATATCCAAAAAACAATAAAAAAGTTCCTATAAAGGTTGGTTCGGAAATGTGCCCTAAGGGAGATACGGCTCTTTAAAATTGTAATAAACATAAGGTTTTTAATTAATAACTCTGGTACCCTTTAAGCTAGAGCGACGAGCTGCTGCATGTATACTAGCAATAATAAGGGCAATAAGTTTATGTTATTTTTTTTTTTAATTTATCCAGAGGCGTGCCTAGACGGACAAATTATGCGAGGCTTAATATATTTTTGCCCCAAACTTATAATATATGCATTTTTTTGGATTTTTTTGTAAAATATATAGATTACTTGAGTAAAAGTACATAAAAAATGTTATGTATAATGTAACACTGTAGGAGCAACCGTTTTCCAAAATAAGAGGAAGTAACATTTTGTGCCACCAAAAATGTTACTTTTTAAAAGATGGAGAATACTTTTTTGCTAGTTTTAAATCGCATCCCCACAGTATACCAGACAAGTTTTCATTATTGACAATGATTCGTTAGTTTCGTAATTTGTTTGTAGGGAACTCACTAAGTGGTAGGTGTATTGTATTGTAAGTGGTAGGTGACACCTACCACATAAAGTATGAAAAGTGTGACACTTTTTTAAACAAAACAGTCTAAGACTTAATATTATTCTAAGACAAAACTACATAAAAAAAAACTATTACATCATACGCGTTACGAAATGATCATTTTTATTATAGCATTCGCAATTAAAAAACAAATGAACGCTATTTATTTGTTTGTGTGTGAGTTAAACATATCTTTCTGGTATTTGTAATTTAATTTTCTTTAATGACATGGGATTAGTTTGTACGTACATAGTTGTATGCATTTTAAATTAGTAAAAATTAGATCATATTATGAATTATGTAAGACGTATATAAATTAATAACAACAATATTTATTAGTAATAATAATTAATTTTTATCTCATTCTTTCCACCAAGGATCCGGAATTATTTTTTCCCTCACTTTTTTGTAAAATGTAATCCATTTTAATTATTTTTACAATCATTTCAATAACCCAACGACAAACATTATACCCTGTTTCACAATATTCAAATTGTTCGTTCGTTAATTAAAGACCATGGTCAGATACCAGAAAATTTGGCACCCCATAATGCTTTTAAAATTTATATACTGCCATGCCAAAAATTAAGATGTGATTCTACATCCAAAACTATGAAAAAAAGTTTCTATAAAGGTTGGTCCGGAAATGAGCCCCAAGGGAGCTACGGCCCTTCGAAGATGACATATTAAATGGGGAACAAAAAAACGCATCAATAAAATTTTAATGCTGCTGGGTGATTCTTCATTTAAAACTGAGCAAAAAAGTATTCTTTACCAAAACACCTAAATTTAATATTAAAGGAGTAATAGCCTTTTAAAATAATGTTTTTGGTGGCACAAAATGTTACTTCCTCTTAATTTCTTTTTTTTTTTTAAACGGTTGCTCCTACAGTGTTACACTATATGACATTTTTTATGTATTTTTTCTCAAGGAATCCATATTTTTTTACAGAAAATTAAAAAAAAGTACACATAAAATAGTTTGGGGCAAAAATGTGTCAAGCCTAATTAATTTTTTCGTCTAGGGGCGCCAATGGATAAATTAAAAAAAATAAATTAACATAAACTTATTGCCCTTATTATTATTATTATTATTATTAATACTAGTATACATGCAGAAGCTCGTCACTCTAGCTTAAAGGGTACCAGAGTTATTAATTAAAAACCTTATGTTTATTACAGTTTTAAAGGGCTGTAGTTCCCTTTATCTCATTTGCGGACCAACCTTTATAGGAACTTTTTTTGATATTTTTGAATGCAGAATCACCTCTTAAATTTTGGCATGCCAGTTATTGAACACCCTGTATATATATATATATATATATTACTAAATTTTAGATGATGAGTTTATTAGTTCTAGAACCACTAGTTCCTGTGTGTAATATTCAGGATTGTATACAGTCTGCAATATCTCAATATTAATATATTTATAAACATTTATTTTGATTGCATAAAGTACAGGAACAAAAAAAATAACAAGCATTCATCCGCAGTTTTTGAAGACATATGTTTAACATATTTCAATACGTATGTATCTTTATAATTTTTTCATAACAGATATTTTCATATAAATATATTTCATAAATAACTTGGTAAGATTATATTGCACCAGTAAACATGTGCATAATTTAGATATAAAGTATATTGGCACCATATTCAGAAATATAATAATAATAATAATAATAATGATAAAAGTTTTATCTTAAGTTTAGTGGTATTTACTAAGAATAAACAATACCACAAGTCGACATAGAGTCTACCAGATGTTATATCTATATTAATAATAGACCTCTATTGGAAGGATTGATGTAGTGGACTATCGCGTCGTACTTGACGAGTTTACTACCCAAAATAGTGTGAGTTCGATTCTGACCGGCGCCGATTTGCCTTTTTCAGTTAATTAATAATTGAAATTTGGCGAAGGCGTAAGTGAAGCGGACACTCCCTATAAAAACTGGTTCGAAAGTCAGTATAAGCCGGTGGTTCCCTCTACTACTAGCCCACACAAGTCCTGGACTTCATTATGTAGAATAGTACGAGGTTAAACAATCATGTAATGTAAAAAACATGTTATGTAATGTAAAAACATGTATTAATAAATTAGGTACTTGCAATTATAATATTGCAGGTTCCTAAGGAATATAAATAATTAAAATAATACATGTAGACATTTTCCATATATATGTAGCCCCTATAACAAACTTTGTTCAAAAAATATTGTTAGAACTCTCTAAGAAGGAAAGAATTTTCCAAGAAATATCCTTAGAACATTTTTTCCATCAGGGGCTGCCTGTAAAGTCCATAAACTATCTAGACACATAATGAAAGAAAAAAGTTAAATATTATTATTTTTATTTTTTGAGTAAATTTTGATTTATAAAGTTTGTAGGACTGTATAGTTTATATTTACACGTGCGGCTATCGGTGTAAATATTCAATATTTTATCATTAAATTTTTATTTAATTCAGTGAATTTTAATATTTTTTTGGTCAAAAATACATTTAAAATATCATTTACATTAAATTAAACTACATTAAATGTAAATAAATTTTATTTTATTATGTTTTATTCAGTTTATTGGATATCAACATTATTGATATAACCATATATAGATTCTCTGATTGTATTATTAAAAAAACCTGTTGGACATAACAGTCGATGCTGATATCTGGACCTCAGACGGTATTAAGTCGCCCCTTTGCATTTATAAGCCTATTTCTGCATTCACCCTGTATGTTTTATATCCACCCTGTATGTGTATGTTCTATTCGCGGTGCATTACTTTTATTTATAAGTACATTTGTATGTGTATTTAAAAATACGTATTTTGTTTTTGTTTAACTACTTTCTACCGGTTTCTGTATTACAAAAATAGAAAAATCACTGAAAAATCGGTAACAGGATACAAGATCCGTTTCAAGATGTACCTACACGACTTTTAATTTATGAGGTTTATTTCCTACGGCACCTTAAATGTGTTGTGACAGATATTTAAATGCTTCCGATATCACCTTTGCTTTATCACTTTAATTAAAGTTGATGGGATTTAAATCAGCATTTCTCGGTGGTCTTTTCATTTTCAACACACGAGAGGATTCTAAAAAAATCTGCTGTGGTCACCACAGCGGCGTCGCAATGCGTTGGAACGTGATTCAATCAATCAAACAATGTATCTTTTTTTTTTAAACGCTTTGAACTAAAGACATATTTTTCCTTTTTTTTTCTTTTCAACCAAAAAATAAAAATCAACCTACGACCAATTCATTTATTCATTTGTGCTTAACCACAAGTTGTTGGTAAATAAGTTTAGCGACGCAGGCAAAATTTATGCAAATTTCCAGGTCAAACGGCCAAGAATTAAAAAATTATTTTATAAAATATTTCCTGCGCATGACTGCGAATCTGTTATTACATTATTGGTAATAGTAAAATAAAGTGTTGGTTTCGTAACCAAAAGTTAACTATCGATTGAACCTCGGATTGAACTAATGGCTGAATGTCAACTAAACAAAGAAATCTATAAATTCTACGCCACTTTAGTTTTTTATCCACGATATGTCCAAGGTATATCAGTTTCTATAAGTGACAGTTATTAACTGTAGTATAACTACAGTATTATTAAATTACTATGTTATATGTCAACCCTACACAGTAATCCTAAGTACATTTTATATCGTCTTAACATTTAGTCACTAATTTTAAGATCTTATGTTATAATGTTTCATAAAAGCCTGAAACGCCTCAAATTTCGTGAATTTTCAGCGAATTTGACTGAAAATTAGGCAGCGCCTTTTGTGTGATTTTGACCTACATTTTGGTGTGGAATCGATTAAAGCAATAAACCTATTTACCAAAATTTGACGTGGAAACTTTATGTCGAAAATAAACACAAAAAAGCCATTTAACTTTTAACGATTATTTACGTTGAAAACGTTAAAACTGGATGAGCAACACTTTCAGGCAGTGTGAAACTAAAAATCTGAAGGATCACTTAATTATCAAAAAATACAAAAAAGAGTAAAGACTATTTTAAAAAAGTATACCAGTTTAAGAAAAAAAAACTAGATTTCACTTAAGTTGTAAAATTATTTTTAACTTCAGAAAAAACTTTCTACAGAGCGGTCCAAAAGTCACCCCCCCCCCCCCTCTTAACTTTTGAACCAGTTGAGATATCGACTTCAAATTTGAAACTTTTAAATAAGACAACTTAAACTATCTTTTAGCATATATTTAATACTTTCAGCTCTTAAAATGTGGACAGGGGGGCATTTTTTTAAATAGAAAAGGGGGTCGTGTAATATATCATTTTAAAGCTTATAAAATTCTCCATTTAACTCCATATTTTTAAATTAAAAAAAAAATTGGGTTTAAAATGGGGTTGAAAATAGGTATTAATGTCAAAATTCCTCTAAAAAAAAACAAATAATTTTTTAAAAATGCCTAATTTCATCATAAAAAAATGTTAATTATATTTTTAAATTTATAAAAAAAACTTAAAAAATCGAATGTTTTAGCACAAAAAATTGAAAAATCAAGACCTTAAAAAACATTTTAAAAAAAATTAAAAATGTTAGTTTAAATAGAGAATTTTATAAGCTTTAAAATGATGTATCACACGACCCCCCTTTTCATTTAAAAAAATGTCCCTCTATGCCCCCCTGCCCACATTTTAAGAGCTGAAAATATCAAATATATGCTAAAAGATAGTTTAAGTTGTCTTATTCTAAATTTGAAGTCGATATCTCAACTCGTTCAAAAGTTAAAAGGGGGGGGGTGACTTTTGGACCGCACTGTATGATAATTTTACTAAAGTACCACTTCACATTCTGAAAACCAGTCAAAATTGCCAAATTTTAGTTCAAAATATCAATTAAAAGCTTTTTTTTAATTAATGGATTGTCAATAAAGCAGTTTACATATCTCTCTGAAAATGTTTACTAGAATCGCGCATCCGTATTCTAATTATCTCATCGAGAAGGTAGGCGAGAGCTCCCAATCACTGTTGCCTCTTATATTGCCTTCGTCTAAATAATAGTTTTACATACTGTATATAATATTATAATATAACACCATCCAATTATGAAAATAAAGGAATATTTTACCCTAAAATTGGGGTGGAAACTAGAAAATTATTTAATTTCTAGTATCTATTGATTTCATAGTATTTTTTGCAAGGGATGCTTAATTAAAATTTAAGGGAGCGTTCGAGGTTAACCACGGCGGAAGTGGGTGCCAGTTTTGCCTATATTGGTTTTAAATTCACTTAACAAATTATTATTATACTATTCACAGCGGTAGAATAGTATTATACGGTAGTTTTGAATTTTCCAAAATTTTCAAAAATCGGCCTAGACAAAAAATTCTTGGATATAAAGTTTCATGAAAAAATAAGAAACTTTTTTTTTGTCCATCTGTCTGATGTCACGATTTTTGTAGGTACGATAACTCGAGAACGAATAATCCGATCGACTTTTCAGGAAAACCCAAGTTCTATGAGGGGAAGGTCCCTATGGTTTTTGAAAAAAAAAATTGATTTTTTTTTGAAAAATTTTGTTTTTCAAAAATTATTTTGATTGAAATTTTTTTTTGTGAAAAAAAAAGTTTTAATTTTTTTATTATTTTTTAAAGTTTTTTTTTTGGAAATGCGTAGCACTACATATCTTCACGTTTTGTTTTGTACCTATCCAATATCCAAACCTACCCTGTTTTATAGTTTTATACTGGAGATCGACAGATACGATTTTTTTTTGCCGATGCGATATATCGGCCAATATGTCATGTAAGGTGCCAATATATCCTATCGGCATCTAAAAGTATGCATTTTATTTGGGAATAACTAGATTTTACCATGCGCTTATCACGGAACTAGAATTCCTAAATGTTGGTTTGACGTTTTCTGTCTTCTCAGAATTAAATCTAGCTCAAATAGGGGGTATTCATTAAGTTCAATAAAAGATCACTAAACTCGAATAATCTGCAGCTGGATCAGCCCATATCAATTGCCGATACGATAATCGGCAAAATCTTATAGAGATTGACCGATACCGATAACAATATTGGTGGGCTTAAGCCTCAGTGCCTGTTAATTATTTTTTTTAATTTTTTATTTTAGCTTTGTTGTTATTAAATAAGTACATTATGTTTAGTTAAATATACATAAACATGTTTCTATTTAAGTATTACATTTTTTTAAGATATAAATCTAATTAAAGCACTATTATGGTGTAGTAATTGACTAACGCTATATATAGCGGAAGAAGTCCATAAATTAATGCACGTCAGTTTCGCCAACATTACACCATGAAAATTTCACTAATTAATTTCGTTAAACGATCAAGAACATTTCAATAAAAATGTATTTAAATGTCTAATTAATACGTTAAACTGTAAAAAAATAAGTAATTTCTTTTCATAAATAATAATAATAACATTGTCATTTATAAATACACAATGATACACAATTTATACTTATATTTAGGAGTAACCATAGACAATAATCTAAACTGGAATAAATAATAAACAATGTGTAAAATTGTATGACGATAGAAAGAAGTATAACGTTCAGCGCCCTCTTTGTGGTATCCTAAATGATAATTCTTGCGATAAATTCAAGCACTCACAGGCGCTATATGTTATACCGTTCTATTCACGTAAATAATGTTATACGCACAACTATATCTTTCAAAATTGTAGTAGAAAACTTTACTTGAATCCCGTATAAGTTATGACCCTCAAAGATGTTTTAATTTGTCCACCATATGTGCCTGATTTAAATTCAATTGAATTTAATCAGTATCATAAACTTTTATAAATATATATTTATTGGTGACACTAAGTGCCCCATAGATGAAAATACATGCTACTTGTTCCTTAATTGCCTTTAAAAATAGATTTCAAAATAGACATATTACGTTTCATTTGATATTTCTAAGAAGTTGAAATGTATTATATTATTTATAATTTTTCACATGTAAAAATAGTTTTCTTTTTAAATACGATATCTTAAAGTGTCTAAATAGTTATTTACGGCACTAGTATACTTTTTTATAGGTACATACAGTTATAAAATAATAATTGGCTAATTTTCAAAATTATTTCCGATCATCCGATATGTCGAAATATCAATACAAATATATTTTATGCGATTTAAAAGTAGAAAAGAAAAATAAACAGCAAATATTTCATAGAATATAAACCTATATTCTGATATTCACAATCTGGCCAATCTATAAACATTAACTTAACCTCAATCTTTCCAGATCGAGGTTATGTTTGCTTGGAATCATTTGTTACTTTCCAACTGTTTATTTGAATTAGAGAAGAATTTTCTTACATTTATACTTAAAAATCCTTTAGGGGCCGTCCATAAAATACGTCACACTTTTTTAAGTGATTTTAGACCCCCTCCACTCATGTTTTTAGTCTTTACCCCCCTTCCCCTATGTGAAGTCCCACTCTGGTTTTACTAAAAAGGTTTATATAGATGGCCGAAAACAGCAACATTTTCATGCAGCGACCTCCTTGTTCAGCTCTTATTCTGAAAGTAGCAGGATTTAAAAACTTTTATATCCTGACTTATTGTGCCAGAGAATGATACTGTCTATGATAAAACTTACGGCCAAATCTATTTTTCCCTATGAAATTCTAGAAACTCAAATTTTAGTGTTAAGGTGCCTAACTAATATTTTTATGTCTGTATACGTAACGTATAAATATGCTTTTTCATCCTATTGTTATTTAAACGTTTCCGATTATTTAAATAAATTTGCATATTTAATTAATATTAATTATATCTACCAATTAATATCTAATTAGTAATTTTTCATCAGTTACGCATAAAGAATACAAGACATTTTATGTTATGTATTTACATCTTTATTTATAAATGGTTATAACTATGTGAAAATTTTCGTGATAATTAATTTTGAATAATAAAAATAAAGTAATAATTAGAATGCAAATATTTGTGTACCTTGTTTAGATTACACAGGCACACAGAAAAAAAAATGTTTTGTTTCTGTGTTTAATAAGCTGTTTTATGTATTCTTTAATAATTCTGCATATAATTTACATTTTTTGTGGCACTGTGATACAATCCAAATATAATATTTTTAGGGAATTTTCTTTTTGGGCTGGTATTGAAGACCTAAATTTATGTTGTCAAAGGGCATATCCACAGGCTCGCATAACAACATAGTACATAAGAATGCGATGCCGTGATTGGTTTGAAGTGCCGCCATGTATCTTGTAAGCCAATCACGGTACCGCATTCTTATGTACTATGTTGTTATTCGAGCTTCTGGATATGCCTTAACGTATTCGACTGCTGTCCATTGTTTTCTACTGTTAAAAAAGGGTGCGAAAATTCCTTAAATTCAGATGTTTTTATGGGTAGAAAAAAATTGGGATTTGATGAAGCAATTTAGAGATCAGATTCGGTTTCAGCGACCCCAAAAATATAAAAATGCATTGGTCTAGTCTCTGGATATTTTTTTTTGTTTGGCTGTATTATCATTTTCGAATTAGAGTAACTTAGTTCTTATAATAATAGTTAAGCGCAATTTATTTTAACCTTAGGGCGTTTTGTACACACCTGTAAATCATTAACAATATCGAATTAATTATGTCAAGATCATGATTGAAGCCCTGTTAGGCTTTATTGACATTAAAAGATATATTGTATTTAATCCTGTAAGATAAAAGTATAGTATATTTAATCTTGCAAGATAAATATTTAATTTATTATATCGACAGTGCTACTAATAGTGCCGATGTATTGAAATCTTCGCCGAAAATTCAAAATCTTTGACCATATTTTTTTGCATTTCTCGGCGTTTTAGACCTTTCCGAGTCGAATTCAGTAAAAAAAACTTTGCCGTCCGTCTGTCTGTCTGTCTGTAAACTCGATAACTCCATTTCTAAATAAGATATCGATAGGCGGTTTTTTGCATATTGTTTTTTATCGTATTTCGAAGAGCTGATTTTGGGGGTAAACGATAGGGGGTAAGAATGGGGTAAAACTCCAGTTTTAGCGTTTTTTGGTTACAATTAAGGAAATTATTATTGTATTTTAATAATTTAGCACTTATATGAAAGATAATTTTAAATTGGTCAACATTTGTTTTCCTAAAATGCATTGTTTTCGAGATATTAGCGTATTTTTAGCATTTCTCACTTATTTATAACCCGATTTCAAAAAATTATATTTTAAATGAAAGCTGTTTTTAAGCCCTATAAAAAATGTTATATACAGTTTTTTGCTAGAATATAACGTTTTGGAGATACAAACTTTCAAACTTTAATAAATTATGCAGGTGTATAATTGGTTTCCTATTCACGTGATCACACAACTTTCCTTTTCATAACGTTTCACATTAGTGCCTAGTGCCGATGTTTTGACAAGGTGCTTGCAACTGTTCAGCTGGTTATTATATAGAGCAGGAAATATTTCCTGTAAACGGTATCTCACACTTTAAATTTGATGTTGTGTGAGCAAAATATTCAAAAATATGACGTCGTACCTCTAGCTAGAGTTTTTGAATATTATAATATTTTGGCTCATTTTGATGTATTTTTACCCAGTATACCATTTTTCATGCGTCATCTATGTTTATCTTACACATAGTTAAAAAAATTACACGCAGTTGTAAAATCCGTATACTGCTTTGTCATTGGTGGATGCTGTGCGACCAAGGCAGACTACCCAGATAAATAATTTATAATATATTATTCACTTTTAGATAAATATAGTAAGGGTCACTAAGTAAAATTAACGACAAAATATTGATATTTGTACAGAATTTCTGCTAATTTTTGAGTTTGGTGCAGTGCCTAGTGCTGTTTCTACTGTGTAGTCTGATTGGTATATTTAAAAGGCAGGCTTAGGGCCTATGTCTCATTTTTCATAATAGGAATTATAGTCCGTCCAATTATGCAAGATAGTAGTTTAAAATTCCCGCGATTTTTAAACTACATCATTGGTTAAAAACTCGTACCTTTTAACGTATAAAATATTGTGACATTTTTTGTCTATGACAATGATTGACGGTCGTTAAAGCTAATAAAAGAAGAGAAAGTTACATAAAAAAATGGTTATACTTAATGTTATTTTGTATGGTATTGAAAAAGGTACTTTTTTTTGGTCTATTCTTCATACACTCATAGAAAATTAGCATATTCTACATATTGTACAAACGTAAATTATATTGAACACAAGGAAAACTTCAAATTTTTAGGTTACAATTGCAACTTAAGGTCTATCCGGAGGCTCGCATAACAACCATTACAAGATACATGACGACACATCAAGCCAATCGTGGCATCGCATTTTTATGTACTATGCTTTCCAGGAAAACAGTACCGACATCTGTTAAATTTTTGATACACTACGATTTATGCATTATTATGCTATTTGTGCGCTCTGTGGTGTAAAACGGGCCGCGTCCCTTACTATTTTGCATAACTGGACGGAGTATAGTTTGAATGAAGATTAAGGGAGGGGGCAGGGCTTAGTTACAACCATCTGTGGTCTTCTTGAAAAATTTATTTTATTTAAAGATAAGAGTACATACTCTTCATACGCAGTAATGCAGAAAATTATTTAATGAATTTATTACATATAAGTAATTTAATGAATGACAAATCTTTCAATTACAATAATGTATTTTAATTCTTTGCATTTCTTGAATAACTTATTCGGAATAACATATCTACTGTTGTATAACTTATTCTTCATAAAATTTGAATTAATAATAATGATAATAGTTATTCATAATAATAATTATAAATAATTCATTGTTGTTTGTTATTACTGTGTTGCATGCGGAATCGACGTTTTAATTAATAAAATAACACGCTTTAAAAACATTAAAACAGAAATTCGGAAACATCAAGTATATACCTACGTCACTATACTCAGAAACTACCCCCTCGCTTTTTACTTACTTTTGTTTTTTGCATAAATCTTCTTTTATTGAGCAGTGTTCAGTAAACATTACTAATTGTTGCACCCCCTGGTAGTGGGGCAACTATTTTTAAACTATTATATTTTCGTAAAAATTGGTATATAGGGAATTTCAAGGTCGCTGAATAAAAATCCAACTCAATCCCCAGAGGGCGGGGGAAATGTGAAAAAATGTGCAGTTTTTTCTACTAAACTAATTTGGACTTTTCTTTGTTGCAGGCACTATGCTCTGAAGTTTACGACATGCAGATATCGGAGGCGGCCGGCGGGGCCCCGGCCCCCGGGGCCGAACCGTGCAGGTTCCCGAAACTGGAGGAATGCGCCCACTTTCACTACGAAAAGGTGCAACTGCCGCCCCAGCTGTGCGTCAATTTGCAAACCAACATGGACCAGTCTCTGCACTCCCAACACAGTAAGTACACACTTAAAACATACTGCTGCCAACATAAGAATAATTTCTCCTGTAGGCCTAGGTTCATTAAAATCAAAAACGCCAAACACTAAAAAATAAAAATTAAAAAAAAATAAAAAAAGTTCCGAGGGGCTTTCTGAAATTTGTACGAAACAGTTCCTTTTTGCAAAGAGTTCCTTTTTGCAAAGAGTTCCTCAGAGTTCCTTCGGAGTTCCTCCAGAGTTCCTTGGGAGTTCCTCCTGTGTTCCTTAAGAGTTCCTCTCTGGAAGGGGTAATTTTTGGCAAATAAGCCGTAGAAATTACCGCGCTATGCAAGGACTACTGCCAATGAGGCACCCTCAAAAAGAAGCTTTGTCCCTGGCGATTTCAACCAAACTGGGCGCCCCTACAAAAAAAGAAAAATTGGCGCCCAAAAAATACCTTCATGAAAAGACAAAAAGCTTTGTCCCTGACGGTTTCTACCAAACTTGGCGCCCCTTCAAAAAAAATGGCGCCCCAAAATTACCTTCAACAGAAAAAAGCTTTGTCCCTGGCGGTTTCTACCAAAATTACCTTGAAGAAAAAAAATGCTTTGTCCCTGCCGGTTTCTACCAAACTTGGCGCCCTTCACAACAAAATTTGGCGCCCCAAAATTACCTTCAGGAAAAAGAGGTTTGTCCCTGACGATTTCTACCAAACTTGGCGCCCCTTCAAAAAAAGTTGGCGTCCAAAGGTAGGATGTTTTGATAATCTAGTTTGAAAATAAAAACGTTAATCCGCATAGGTAATAAATAATAATTGTTTCTGACCGCATCTGTACAAAAGAGTTCCTTTTTGCAAAGAGTTCCTCTGGGTTTGCAAAGAGTTCCTCGGAGTTCCTCGAGAGTTCCTCGGATTTCCAAGAGAGTTCCTCGGAGTTCCTCGAGAGTTCCTCCAGAGTTCTTCAGAGTTCCTCCTGAGTTCCTTTGCTAGCAGAAAATAGAAAACTAACTTTTATTATAATTAAAAAAAACTTAATTTTTAAATCATTTTCTTATAATTACTTGTAAGACTCTAAATGACGGTCAATTTAACCTAAATGCCAAAAATTATCAAACGCCCAACTGGTAATAAAAATATCACTAAAAGCATTTTTAAACCACTAATCATAGCTGCCTTGATTCAATTTTTTACTCAAATAGATTATGCGCCGAGTTTTACAAGATTTAGCTTTGTGAGAAAAGAGCTATTAATTTCATTTTAATAATTATGGTTTTCCTAAAAGTTTGAAAGCTTAATATTCAGCAAATTTGTAGTCCGTAGTGCACGGAAACTGGTAAAATATAAAGCCTTTAAGTAACTTAGAAAACTTCTTATTAACTCGAGACGTAGTCATATAGTTTTTGGGAGAACAACAACTGTAATTTACCCCATGTAATCCGTGGCAATTTAAAACTTTCGGGGTGTAAAAATAACCACAATATGGTTGTAAACAAGGAAAACTTTTCACTGTCACGGCAACTACATGCATTTAATACAGACAAGTACAACAAAAAGTTCATTGCATGACTAAAACTTTTTCTTTGTTCATAAAAGGGATAAACTGCCGTTTTGTATTTTTCTGTAAAAGTTCGAAACTGGAAGTACAGGCGAGTAAAAAATCTCGTAATTTCGCATTTTCCGTATAGAAGTCAAGACATGTTGCCTTTTTTTCGAAATTTCCACTTTTCCCTTATAGCAATCTTTGTTCTACAAACATTCTTAGAACTTTCTAAGAACATTCCTAGAATGTTCTAAAATCATTCTTAGAACGTTTTAAGAAGGAAAAAAATATTATTAGAACATTTAGTTATTTAATTAAAAAAAAAATAATTGAGACCAGGTTAAAAAAATACAGGTCTGTCAATTTATTTCGATTTTTACTCCGTGTGTTACACAATATTTTCTTTACAGCAACCGACGAAGACGACACCGAATGGTACATGGTCCAGGTGACAAAACCGGACGAAGAGTGTTGGTTGGTGCAGAGAAGTTTCGAAAATTTCAAGATGCTCGACGACCAACTTCACCAGTGCATATTTGACAGAAAAATCTCGCAGTTGCCCGATTTAGCCAAAATTAGTGCCAATTGTGAAGAATTGGAGGTAAGAAAAAACATTATTAATATCTTCGCAAACTTTGTCGTTTTTCCGTAGAGTTTATGTAAAATTTCTTATAAGGTAGATGCACCAGTCTTCAACAGCGCTCCAATTATTGGAAAAAATCAGAACGTCTAAGGGCCACTTGCACCAACGATGGTTTAGCTTTAAACTTGGATTAAAAGTCCAAACCAATCAGAATGCAGTATTTTTAACTTAAACTCAGTTTAGTTGAGATAATCCCAGTTTAAGAGTTGGTGCAAGTGGCCCTAAATAATTACACAGAGGATTAGTATTTCTTTTAAGGTAGATGCACCAGTCTTCGACAGCGCTCCAATTATTGGCAAAAATCAGAACATTTAAATAATTACACAGAGGATTAGTTTAATTAAACAGTCTAATAGCGAAAATGCCTTGTAATAAGGTCCCAAAGGGGTTCACAATAAATAAATAAATCATTTTAGTCTACGAGACTTTGTGTAGTAAATAGGGTGGAACGGATCTAACTTTATTCAATTCTAGTAAAAGGCGACAAAGTGATTGTACGCGTTTTACTTAATTTTAAGAGACCTATTGAGTAAAAGTAATATTTTTACTGAAAAAATACGTCAGTCCGATTAACCCCCCATAACTTTTTTTGGTGGGGGGATTATTATCAAAACAATAGAGATCTTTCTCTCATAGGACTCAATTTTTCCTGAAAATTTAGATTCGATCGGATAATTCGTTCTTAAGTTATCGAGCTTACAAAAAAAGTGAGATTAAACGGATGGACATACAGACGGATGGTTTTAAACTTACTCATTTTATTCATTTGTATCCAAGAATTTTCTGCCTATGATGTTTTATGTCTTTGGAAAATTTGAAACTACTGTACTATAATCTCTTCTAGCGCATGCGTGCTTTGAAGATTAGGATAAAACTGTATCTCTTAAGTACCCAATTTTTATTCTACAAGCAAAAACCATTAATAGCGTATTGATTGAACTTGTCTATAGGAAAAATCTTGTAAGTCGCCCGTTCAATGACAACTGGTAGATGTATATCTTAATCTATTACAAAATAGTACGGTTCTTGTTCTATTAATCCAGTCACGTACGGCACCGTCACCCTTCCTTTATGCATTTTCATTATTTATGAAGGGTTTTTATTATGCTATTCGCAGTCGATAGGAAGAAGAGCCTAGTTGGATCCACAATAAACGCAATTTGCAAAATTCATCTTGACACAACATTCGGATTTTCTACCTAGGATAAAGTTATAAACATAAGATTTTCTACCGAGGAGTTGAAGTATTTCGGTATCACTATTGCTACTGTCATTGACGCAATTTTTTACCATGAATTAAATTCATTCTTTGAATTTATCTTTTTATTGCGTTATTTAAAAAAATAATAGGTTATTACCTATTATTTGACGGATGGATTATAATACATCCGTCTGTATTGTTTTTTTTTTGTTTAGATAACTTAAAACGAAATATTCTAGCAACAAAATATTCATATCAAAATATCCAGATCAAAAATGCCGGTTAAAAAAATGTGCGACAAAATGTCGGTTCTGTCGCCAATATATTTAAATATTTTACGGTTACAAAATATTTTGTAACCGGTATATTCTGTCTCTCGGATATTTATCTTGTCACCACTGATGACTAACCAGAAAACTGTGACCTGAGTCATTTTCTTCGGGAAAAATTTACAAATTTTATAATTAATCTTAACCCTCTGCCACAGGCACGGCGTAGATTTTACGCCTGTATCGTAGGCAATTTGTGATTTCTCCCAACTTTAACTAACTACGGATTTCCGCGTTTCAGTACCTTTCGGACATTCAGTTTAAGCCCTAAGTCTGAGCGGAGAAGTTGGTATGTTACACAGTGATTTTTCACGTGTTCATTTAAAATTTGGCGGCGTAAAAAATACGCCATGTCTGTAAGTATGATATAATAAAAACATTAGGGTTTATCCATTGCAAAAAAAAATATTATTTTTTTTTAATTTTATGTTTATAAACATAAATGTTTTTAATTTTATCTTGTAAATTATATTTTTTCTTTCTTTAACCAAGTTATTTAAATAAATTTCCCTACCAATTTAAAAAAACACAACATTATAGTACAAATTATATAAATAACTCATTTAAATATTATGTTCTATTGCATTTATAATTAAATAATTAAAGCTATAAAGAACACGTTTAACGATAAATAAGTCGAAATTAAAAAAAAAAATCGATTTTTAAATTGTTTAAATGGAGGTGTAATTTTTACGTCGTGACTGTAGTAACGTTCCATAAATAAGGTGTCTGTGGCAGAGGGTTAACAAGGAAAAACTGAATTCTGTCCACTTGGAAGAGTATACTATGGAATCTGAAGCATTGCTTATTTTTACTGTTTATTTCTTTCTTTATTGCCTAAGAAAAGGATACGCCTCGGGAATATCCGACATGAATGTCCCTTACGTAATTTGCCTAAGTTGCAATTTTTATGCAATAACTCTATTTTCAATACTCTAGAGTGCTGAATGCTCCATGCATATATTTAATAGGTTTATGTGTTAAAAAGTGTAAAATAGTACCTTTTCCTATATCCTCTAAAAAAATCAAAAAAAGAAAAAAAAAATAAAAATAAAACAAAAAACATCAACAATCTGGCGCCGCCTTACCGAAAAGAAAACTAAAAAATGTTGCAAATGATGAGTTTTTTTTGTATGATAATTATCATACATTAATGTACATTCCAAATTTAAAGTTTTTTATCTCATCCCGTCAAAAGTTTACTTGGGGGGGCAGTAGACTTACATTTGTTAAACGCCCCGTTTTTTCACATTTTATTGACGTTTCGTGAGATTCTAGTTCGAAAATACAAAAATGATTTTAATAAGTCATTCAGTCACTAGTCATTTAGTCACTAGTCATTTAGTCACTAGTCACCCATAAAGAAATAAATAAATATTTTTTAATAATTTTGTAAAAGTCGTAAAAGTAAAATTGCGTAAAATTACTTTCCTAGCTTTACGGACGGACAGACAGACAAATGAAGTTTAATTTATTACGATCTGTTCAAATATCTTTGAATCGAGATCATTATTCATTGACATTTCGTTTATTAAAACGTAAATTACTTTTCCGAAACCAGTGCAATCTCAGACTTAATAAATCGATCAGACTTGATTGCCTTAAATAAAAACAGCTACGGGGGAAAATCAAAAAGTAAGAAGCTATAACATTTTAAAGCGACAAGTGTGTTTTAAAATTCACTTAAAATATGCTAAAAAATATGGTAATATCTATATTTTGCATATTTATTTTGTTAATCTATCTAACTTTTAATAACTCCAAAGACTTCCAGGGATTTCTAAAATACTTCCACGACTTCCTACATTTTCTTAAATGCCTCCTAAACTTCTTAACTAACTTTCTTAACTTCCTGATGATTTACTGGACTTGGATTTGTTAAAGACTTCTGGATAATTTGGTAAATCTACGCCTGTACAAATTATCTAAAAGAATATTGTATTTAAATTCATGATATCACTGAGAATTCGTTATCCTAGTAGATACTAAACGTTTTTGCTTATTTGGAACCCCAGGCAACATATTATGTTATTAAATAAAAGTTGTTACAGTAAAACATAACGTTGTTCTGTTGTGTTTTACTGTAACAACTTGTATTTAATAACAAATGTTGCCTGGGGTTCCAAATAAGCAAAAACGTTTAGTATCTACTACGGTAATAAATTGTCAGTGATTTCATACGACTTTCACAACGATTCCAACGACTAATAGAGATTTCTACAAGAGTTCCACGACTCGTAGCTACTTGAGAAACCCATCGCGTTTTTCTCTTTAATTTGGCAACAAGCAACGATAATAAGACTTAATGTTTCTCATTTAAAGTGGATCTAGTAAACAGGGCGTTAAAAATTAAATGATTCTAACTAAAATAGTATAGGTGATTTTAAAATAATGTTTGCAAATTATTAGTCATATATTTGGGTTTATTAATGCTCACACTAAAACACTAGTGCTTTTTGAAGGTATTATGAAACACGAATTTGCACAAACTTTCATTATCGTGCACTAAAAGCAAACTAATTTTATAATGTACTAATTTTGTTTTCTGTTACTTGTTACTTTCAACACTACCCTCGTACACAAATTACAGAAATACAACCGACATAAAAATAAGAAAAAGGAAAATAAATAATATCTGTATCCATGTAAGAAGGTCGGTCGATATCTGTCCTCGTAAAAACTCTGGCAAATGTCTCAATTGGGACGCCTAAATGCCAAACAGACTGAAGTATTGTATATTTTTTACCCGACTACAGCAACGCAAAAGGATGGTAATGGGCCTTAGAGTCTAAATTACGTGATCAAAAGATTTGTTTTGATCACGCGGGTGACTGACTTTATAATAATTCAACCAATGTATCTATTTGTCCGCTATGCCGCGAATAACCTTTTTGAATTGTCTACGTTTCGTTTGTAATGTAATTCATTAGGGTTGTATATGGCTGATCTTTTTATGAATGAGGTTCATTATCTGTTAAATAAAAAACAAATGGGCTTACGCGTAATTTTTAAAGGAAAAAACATAAAAACTAAAATCCTTTGAGTGGGGGCGAGTGGGAGTATCAAAATAAAGGTTTGGAAAAGCCGATTTCTATAAAAAAAAAAACTAATTGCCGTTCGTTTTTTTTTGCAACTTATCATTCTCGGTTATTCATTTTTAACAATAAACTGAAAAAATTCATAAAAGCGTGTATAAAGGTTTCAGAACGAAAGAAAATTTTATTTTGTTGTAAAGCGATAGTAAAATTAGGGTTACGCCTTTGACCTAAAGTAACCCTTTGCAAAGCTTTGGTTGGCATTTCTTTGATGTAATCAAACTTGCCGTGAGTTATTGCAGAAAGATATTATGCAGATATTTTTTTAACATGTCAAAGGCATGGAATATAATAATGTAATTTGGAGTCCCAGGTTTATTAGAGATGTGCAGCTACTCGAGGGAGTCCAACGGAAGAATACTAAATGGGTTCAAGGTCTCTACCATCTCGATTACCACGAACGTCTAGAAATCCTAAATCTACCTCTACTCACCGCTAGAAGACAACGTGGCGACATGATTCAGACTTACCGAATCCTGCAAAACACTTACTCCAAAGACCTGCGCCACTTATTCACTCTGACAAATGATCCAAGACTTCGAGGACACAGCTTTAAACTTGTGCGTGAGAACTTTAAAACCAGTACCAGAGAACAGTTCTTAACAAACCGTGTTTTTTTGCAGTGGAACTCTCTTGAGGAAAGTGTAGTTAATGCAACGTCAATAAACAGTTTTAAAAATCGCTATGACCTTTGGCTTGCCAATTCCTTAATGTAGTTTTTCTTGTTTAATCATTTTATTGCATTTATTTATTTATTTATTTATGTTTTTTTTTTTTTTTTTTTTCGATAAACAATTGTTTATACACTTCGTTATGCATTTTTGGGCACAATAGGATTATTCCTCTGCCCTTTTCAAATTTTTAATAATAATAATAATTGTACGATGTTAAATTAAACTTTAAAGTCGTTTTGCTTTGAAAATTTGTAAAAGCAATGTAATTTTTTTTAAATGTATTTTTTGGCTCTTTAAAAAACTAAAAACTTATTATAGGTTAGTTTTACATAGAAACAAGTTTTGTTATGAAACAGTTATAGTTACGCTAAATTTTTAAAAAATTAGACGTAACTTTTCAATTTTAAAAATTATGTTGAGTTTTATTAAAATTAAAACTGGATAAATATATGTCTTTGGTATTGTGGACGTAAAACTCTATGATATAGTCTCTATCCATATTTAGTTCATACATGCAATATTACATTAGGGAACGTTCAAGTATTATGTAACGCTTCGGGGGTGGGTCATTTTGGAGTGTTACGCCCATGTCATTTTGGAGTGTTACGCCCATGTCATTTTGGAGTGTTACGCCCATGTCATTTTGGAGTGTTACGCCCATGTCATTTTGGAGTGTTACGCCCATGTCATTTTGGAATGTTACGCCCATGTCATTTTGGAGTGTTACGCCCATGTCATTTTGGAGTGTTACGCCCATGTCATTTTGGAGTGTTACGCCCATGTCATTTTGGAGTGTTACGCCCATGTCATTTTGGAGTGTTACGCCCAAAATGATCAAAATTTGCGTTACATAATACTTAAACGTTCTCTTATATGCACATCATGAAATATCGTTATTATTTTGAGAGACATTTTGTCTACATTCAGTGCGATTTGACTAAAAGTTTAATTGCATAGTTAACATAGTTTTGTTTCAAATATCATCAGTATGGGCGCATATTAATTTCCTAACTATTCTAACTATGAAATTGCTAAAAGTTATTGGCTGCTACATACGTGATTTTAATTTTAAACTGATCTTAGTAAAATTAGATTTTTACACTGTAATGATTACGGTTTTCTTAGTGATATCTTTATAATAAAATCTATGAGGTTTCTGTCTCTGCCTTTCTCTGTATGTCTGTCTGTCGGTCTGTCGTTGTTATTCTACTAGCTAATTAATTGCTAGCTTACATATTATCTACGGTTGTCAAGGCTTGTTTACGTTGGCAACCAATAAAATCAGTGAACTCATTTATTATTGACCGTTGTTAAGCATTGTTCATTGACTACGGTCAATAATGAACAATTTAAGACGACTACTAAGTTTTTTTTTAACTTATTTGTCAAACTAACAGATATGCCAACATAATTTTTAAACTATATTTTTAACTGATATTTGGAGTTACTAGCTTTGAGAAGTAGAAAAAATAATATATGCACCACGTATGCGAACTGTCTCAAGTGTTCTCGACTGATTGTTTGCCTCGACTCCGTCTCAGCTAAAAAAGTTCAGTCTCGAACACTATAGTCTTAGTTCGTATACTATACTATGATCCCTTAATATGTGATAGTGACTCATATTGAAAGTATGGATCGCGCGGGGAACGAAACGTAAAGAGGGTAGACCATAGGCGTTGCGCTGAAGGAAGTGTAAAACGGGAGGGCGCTTTAAGCATGAGTCACCATCACGTATAAACGAATTAGACTATAGGTGCATAATTTACTATTAAAATAAAATGACTCATTTGGCATTACGGACTAATTTTAGTATAGCAATAAAATTTTGATTAAACGTCCATTTAAATTAACCCCAATTGGTAAATGCAAAATTTATTATGCTCTAAATATATTGATTATATCATACAGATCGTTTTTATGCCAAATTTTAATTAATTTGCGCTAAAGTATTATAAAAATAAGTCGTGAAGATATGTAACGCTTTGTGTTTCATATTATACTTCCCAAAATAAAATTCAGAAGCTGGACATGTTTCCATTGATCCAACAGGTTAATAAGAAACGAGTGTTTATATAGGCGCCGACTCCGGCGAGACCCGGGGGCTATGGCCCTCCCCGAACTCGTAACAGGGGGGGCTGCCCCCCCTAGGAATACTGTCTATACTTTTAATTATTATAATAGCTTCACAATGTTTAAATATATTTTAGTCTTTTTGTCATTTAATAAATATTTATAACTATATAAATTATTTTTTCTTCAAAAAATTGTGGGCCTCCTCTGGGATTTTAAAAATGAGTGTTTAAGTAAAATATTCAATTACCATAACAAAGTTTCTCAATTTTTCGAAAAATAGTGACTTTTTAAGGAAGACAATAAGGGTCCCCCGCATAGAACTTGCGGAAAGTCTTGCGTCAGTAAAAAAAAATGGATTTTTTTATTGCTTTTTTACGCTTCTCGACGTTTTATATATAAAAAAAATGATTTTCGTCTGTCAGGGAAATTTGTAATAACTCGAGAACGCTTTGGGCTAAAGACTTCTTATTTGGACGACCATAGACTTTTTCAAGCTATTCCTTTTTCGAAAAAAGAAAAACATTATTTTTTTTTTGTATTTGTTTTTTATTAAATTGAGTTTTCTTTTTCAGTCTATACTGGCCCAATATTTGGAACGGTTCAGCAAGATCGCAGACAACTCCGTAAACTGCGGACCGATCCTGAACTGGCTGCAGATGGACAACAAGGGCCACAGACTCCTAGTGCCAAGTGAGGAGAGCCGGTCCATAAACACGCCGGCCGTCGCTGCGGCGTACAGCGTGAGAAGATACGTTTCTCAGGTAAAAAATTGAAGCGATATTAGTTCAGAGGACATTATCAATAGGAATATCCTTCAAGGATAATAGTTGAATTATGGACAATTATGTTTTGGTACACACAGGGTGTATTTGATATAAGGTCCAAAATTTTAGTGTTTAATTTTTCGTCCTCGAACTGTGAAATTTCACATTCAAATGAATTTTTCTCGAAAATGGTTAATCCTACAGTATTACAACAAGAGTACATTTTTTATGTATTTTGACCTGATGAAGCATAGTCCAAAAATAAAATTACAAAAAAGTTACACAGAAAAAAGTTTGGGACAAAAACTGATAAGGCCCCCCCGTTTCGCACACCCCTGGTTGATATAAGTACATGAAAATAACATACGAAGATGGGCCTTATTAGAATTAGTTCACGTGCAAAACCTTGTTGCTACATCTAAAAGGGTTCCTGAGTTATTAAATAAAAACCGCTTTCAAAGAGGCTTTGCTCTCTTACGAGGCATTTTTAGACATATGTTTATAGGAACTTTTTGTCATATTTTATGATGTAGAATCACCACTTAAAATTTCGGACCCTATTTTAAATACACCGTGTATATCAAAAGCATTTTGCAAATTTGCTTGTAAATTCTACTCCCTTATCAAGAAAATCGTCTGCATTTTTGTTATTTAAAAAAAGAAAATAAAAAAAAACAGACGAAAAAATAAAAAAATAAATTTTTTCAAAAAAAGAAAACAAAAATCAAACATTTGTTTTTCAAAATATTTTTTTTTCTATTTTTTTTTTATTTTTTTAGGCAAGAGACGAACTGAACCTGGAAGTCGGAGACATGATATCCGTGATCGACATGGCCAGTCCCGGTGAATCGATGTGGTGGCGCGGTAAACGGGGCTTCCAAGTGGGCTTCTTTCCGCAGCATTGCGTGCACATAATTGGCGACAAGGTTCCGCGGAACATGCCGCTGCCGCCGCCCGTCGTCGGGTAAGATTTTTGATTTTATTTTGTGTACTTGGGTCAAAAGAGGAATTAAACTAACACTACAACATACCGAAAGAGTGACCGCAAAGTTGGCCTGTTTTTCAAACACCTGTAACTTCGATTGGAATTGATAAAATGTAACGTATAAGTGCTCAATTTTTTTGTGTGGTCATGAACTTGTTCAAAAAGCAAGATTTATTGTTCTAGAAGCTAAACATCCCCTTTAAACAAAAGGTTAACTTGGTGTACTTGAATTTAATTTTATATCAAACTTGCTCACATTTTATTAAATATAACTGACTGGATCCCTTTAACTCGATTTTTCTTGAGATACTTTATGATTTACTACTTTTTTTGATACTTGGGGGTAGTTTAACCCTGTTTATGGGGGTGGATTTTCATCAAATTCAAGGGTGATACCCCTTTACGTGTTTTTTATGTTTCATATTACAAAAAAATGTGTTTTTTAGATATATTTTTTGTAATATGAAACATAAAAACACGTAAAAGGGTATCACCCTTGGATCTGATAAAAATCTACCCCCATAACCAGGGTTAGACTACCCCCAAGCACCAAAAAAAGTAGTAAATCATAAAGTATCTCAATAAAAATCGAGTTAAAGGGATCTATCCAGTTATGTTTAATAAAATATTAGAAAGTTTAGAGTATAAAATTCAGTTCAAGTACCCCTAGTTAACCCTTTGTTTAAGGGGATGTTTAGCTTCTAGAATAGTAAATCTTGCTTTTTGCACATGTTCATGACCAGACAAAAATTTTGAGCACTTATATGTTACATTTTATCAATTCCAAAGTTACAGGTGTTTAAAAAACAGGCTAAAAACCTCTTTTTTTGCGGTCACTCTTTCATTCATTTTGGCCATAGGCCAAATTTAAACAATTTTCTGTGTAATGCTTTACGAACTTTATTTTTTCTTGACCTAAAAAAATTACCAACTTTCTTCCTAAATTTCCTAATAATCATAAGTTAAATCTCGAGACTAACAAAATTTGTTTTGACTGGAATATAACATAGAAACTATATTTTAGGAACGCTTTGACTTTGAGACTTGAAACTTTGACCAATACTTTTTCTATGTTGAAAATTTTTGGGCTTAAAAGCAAAATTACCAAAAATATAGTTGCTTATAGTTTAGGTGGTTTAAATCATTACTCCACCTATATATTTTAAGATTATTTCCTAAAAAAGATGATTTAAACCACCTAAACTACAAGCAGCTGTATATTTGGTAATTTTGAGCTATCGGCATAATAGTCACGCTTATAAATAGCGAGATGCTATTAATTCGCTTTTAAATAGCGAGATGCTACTTAATCGCTCTTAAATAACGATCGCTCTTAAATTAACAGGATTGGTCAATTATGACATTTTCTGGAAAATTTGATTTGTTTAAAATATATGGGGGAAATCATCATAGTTAAATATAGGTACAGTCTTGAAAATAAGGCCCTTTTGACGCAAGTACATATTTAGTTTTGTTTTTTATTCGCTTTTTGTGGTAATAATTCATATTTTTATGAAGTTATTTGGCAAATTCTTTGTCACATTGTTATATTTTTATTTTGCCACGCTTTTATGCTGGGACTACGAAGGATTTTCAATATTTTGATCTAAATTATGCAATAAAGAACTTTCACTTTCGGGTTTAGACCGTGTTAATGGATTTTCACTTTCCGACGTTTCGTCTCTTACTACTAGAGACATCTTCAGGGATTAATCTGAAACTAAGTTTCGAATCAACTTGTGTCACTATTTATGACGAGTTATGGTTATTCACCCGTGACGAGGTTTTTCCTATCAAAGACTTCCATATTGCAGGTAAGTGGTAACCAGTGTCCCGATTGATATTGTTAGGATGCTTGATGATTTCTATCGATTCCCGTATCTTCCTTGGCATTTTTCTGTTTTCTGTTAATATTTGTTTTGTTTCAGACAAATTGATTTTATGACCTGTTTCATGTACATGTTCGGCTACTGCCGATAAGGAAATTTGTTTCTTTCTTATATTGCGCTCATGCTCTTGAAGTCTTGTAGAAATTTTTCTCTTAGTTTCACCTATGTAAACCGTACCACAGAAGCAAATTTCTACAAGACTTCAAGAGCATGAGCGCAATATAAGAAAGAAACAAATTTCCTTATCGGCAGTAGCCGAACATGTACATGAAACAGGTCATAAAATCAATTTGTCTGAAACAAAACAAATATTAACAGAAAACAGAAAAATGCCAAGGAAGATACGGGAATCGATAGAAATCATCAAGCATCCTAACAATATCAATCGGGACACTGGTTACCACTTACCTGCAATATGGAAGTCTTTGATAGGAAAAACCTCGTCACGGGTGAATAACCATAACTCGTCATAAATAGTGACACAAGTTGATTCGAAACTTAGTTTCAGATTAATCCCTGAAGATGTCTCTAGTAGTAAGAGACGAAACGTCGGAAGGTGAAAATCCATTAACACGGTCTAAACCCGAAAGTGAAAGTTCTTTATATCTTAATGGCCGTGAAAGCTTAAAATCTATAAATTATGCAATTTTTCTTTATTTTTTGCTGATGGAAACTTTCTGCAAGGATGTATACTAATCCACTAAATTTTTTATTTATAATTAATTATTTAAAAATGTTTAAAGCTCGTTTATGCACAATTAACACAAAATGACTAAATTAAGAATTCAACCAATGAAATTGTCAGGTTTATTTACCAAATTAAAAATCTAATGATCAATTAAATAAAATATAGCAAATATATGACAAATACATTAAACATTTCTTTGGATTCATTCTTAATTTAGTGATGAATTATAATTAAAGTTAACTAATCTTTAGATTTATTGGTTAAAAAACTTTTCTAGCATAACAAACCTCATATAAAAATTTAGTTTTGGTCTAATTTATTGAAGGTCCCTCGTACACGTTGCTTTGAGTGTCGTCTTTGTCTGCCTGTGTGATTTTCTTCTTAAAAATATCGGGTGGTTAAATAATAAATAATAAGTTACTGTTTGATGGTTAAGGTTAATGTTTCTAATAAGCACAATAATGTATTAATAAAAATCGAAAATGTTAAACGTAAACTTACATTTCGATTTTTATTAGTAAAAAAAAAGTAAAAAAAAAACAAATCACTTTTTTTACATAGAATTTTTGGCGAAATTCAAAAATCTAAAAAAAAACATATTTGTGCCACTTCCGGCAAAACCGGAAATGAAACAAAAAAAACTCCGCCATTTTATAGCCAATGTAAATTTATATAAATCACCAGAGTTTCGTTTTTATCGAATAAAGATTAATCTTAATTTTAGGGGTGGACATAAATAAAACTCACCCAGTATTATGCTACACAAAAGGCATTTAGGATGAATTTAGTTTACTTGGTTTACTCACGATTCTTGTTTTTCGACATAAAAAAAAGTGGCAGCATAGGATATCCTGAGAGTAAACAATCCATTTTAACCCAGTATTCTTTTGTTGGTTCGCGTTTCCCTGTGGGTGTAAGTCTTAATTTTATCCAGTTTTCCTAGTAAATAACTCATCTGTTATTAATAATAACCATTAAACAGAATAACTCACCCGTTATTAACCCCGTGTGTATATAAAAGATAAAATAATGATATTATTTTCTTGGTTGAGGCTAATTGATTCAGAACGCCCCTATAAAAAGAATATTTGTGTTTCAAACAAGACTGATTTATAATAGTGTATACTACAACTGAACCTAAAGAATCTAGGGCCGGATTCAGAGGGGAAATGGCAAAAGCTTTCCCGGGGGCGGGTCTCGAAGGTTTTTTTTAGTTTACATTAAAAATTTAATACTTTATTAATGTATACCCCCCCCTCACAACACGATAAAAGCTCCAAAACGAGCAAGTATGCAGAGCTAAAGTATATATTGCGTGTCCAAGTAGACCATAGTCCTTTAAATTCGTAAAAATTTTCGCTTGCGGCGCTTACTTCTTTTTATTTTAAGATCCTAAAACTTAAGCGTGAAATTCGCCTGCGATTCTACAGCTTTCTTCCATTTTTGTAAATAAGTTTTAAAATTAACTGCAGTATATCTTTTATTAGGGTTCCTTTATTATAGGCAAATCGTCTTATAAAATGACGTTATGTTCACAATTTTTTAAAAGATATCGCCTGCTTTCGCTTTCTTACATTTTTTTTTGTTAAACTTAAGCGTAGCTTTTTTCCATTTGGGTTAAATTTGAATTTGTAAAATTGTTTTAAATTTAAAACAGACCATCAAATTTGTAATTTTTTTTGCCTGCTAGGGATTTTTTACTTTTTTTTTGTAAAACTTTAGTTTTACAATCTTAAATTAAAAAAAAGGAAAGGTATTAAATTGGAATTTAAACAGAATTCCTAAAAAATTTTAAACCATTTTTTGTTCACCTTTTACAAAATTTGTAATCTTTGACTCAAGTCGTTTAAAAGATTTTAAGTAAAATTTTTAACAATCTACATTTTCAGAGTTGATACTTTCATTACAATAACAGGGTCGGACAACAGGAATTTTAAATTATTTCTAAATTTTGGTGAGTTTCTTTAATACATACCTATGACGGATAAGATTACGTCTGTATACAGACATATAATCTGATCCGTCAGGTATGTATTAAAGAAACTCACCAAAAATTAGAAATAATGTAAAATTCCTGTTGTCCGACCCTGTTATTGTAATGAAAGTATCCAAATATTTAGCTGTTATTTTGCGCTTAGCTCGTTTTGTTTTAGCTAAATCATTTTAATATTATGAATAGGTATTGGAATGCATTAAATAAAAATTAATTCAGTCCAGTTTGGTACATTTTTAAAATGTTTCTATTTAACCGTGTAACTATTTATTTCTTAATATTTTGTTTTTTTTGAAAATTTATTAAATTTTTAATATTTTTTAAAAATTAATTTTGAAAATTTTACGCAAAAGGGTCAAAATAGTTAATAAATGGTGTATTATCATGTTAAGACTAATTATTTATCATTCTCATGTAAAATTTTCAATATTTATGCACAAAATATTAAAAATTTGAATAATTTTGAAAAAAAAAATCTTTAAAAAAAAATATTAAAAAATAGATAGTTACACAGTTAAATAAAGAATTTTAAGCTCTTTAAAATGACGTATTACAAAACCTAGGGTGCCATTTAAACTAAAAGCGAATAACGCCGTTATTATAACGACGAACCGTGACTGTATACTGAAATATTTTTTTCTTTTTTTTTCTCTATCCTTCATCACAACTCTTCGCCCCCTCTTCGAAAAAAACACAGTTGTCTGGCACTGACGACACCAGCAAAGCCCGTGCTCCGAAAGCACGGCAAGCTGATTACGTTCTTTAGGAGTTTTATTTTGAACAGGCCATCGCGCCGAAGACTGAAACAGGCGGGCATACTGAAGGAAAGGGTGTTCGGGTGCGACCTGGGGGAGCACCTGCTGAACAGCGGCCACGACGTGCCGACGGTGTTGCAGTGTTGCTCCGATTTTATCGAGAAGAATGGTATTGTCGACGGGATTTACAGGTGAGTAAGAATGGTTGTTTGCCAAATTTCAATAAAAGTGGTCCAGGAATAAGGAAAATATGTGAGATAATATTGTCACGCGCTAGAGATTCTCTCATATCTCACTATCTCATATGGACTGGATTACAGTTTTGAGATTTTTAGTTTGGAAAAAGATATTAATATACTCGGCGCATTATCTATCTGAGTAACAAATTGGATTAAGGAAGCTATGATTAGTGGTTTAAAAATGACTTTTAGTAATATTTTTGTAGCCCATTGCGCTTTTGATAACTTTTAACATTTAGGTTAAGGTTAAGGTCATTTTACGTCTTACAAATAATAACAAAATCTATTTAAAAAGTAAAACTTTGTTCAAAATTATAATAAAAGTAAGTTTTTATTCATAAAGTGCTATTATAAACTTAAATTTAACATTACCTGAATAAAATTACGGACCAGTATTATTTTAACCAAAAAATTCTCTGTTATAGTGTTTACTTCAAATATTTTTAGAGCACTGCATTATATTACTTCATTTAAACAAAATATTTCTAGATTGATGCTTTAGTTTTCTTTTTATGCACTTTTCTTGTTATTTCTTCTTGCTAAAGCAAATTATTTGGATTTTTTATAAATGTCAAAATAATGTCTTGATTGACAATAAATTTTTAACAAGATGTAAACTAAAGGAACTAAATATATTCTGCCAACCAAATAACAAGAAACAAATGACCATCAACTCAGATAGATAATGCAAAGTTCTTTATAAAATTTTAATAGACGAACACTCGTAGTTTTGTAAATTTTTAATTCATTTAAGTTTTCTGGAATTTTATATATTTTTTCCACCACAAGCTTTATTTCTCGAAAAAAATACAGCACTCATAACTTGTGAAAATAATAAGAAAATTTGAATCTGTAATTTATAGTCAAATAATCTTTCTTTCTATTATTGTGCACGGCAGGTTTAAAAAAAAATCACTTAAACGATGTGGCACCTCTGATAATGGTTTGGGGTTTATATTTTAGCCTGCAAAATATTAAAATACAAAAATACACGAGCAAAAACTACAAAAGTTAACTGAATTTCAAGAATAGATAATTATTCAGCATCTCAAAGTATATAAAGAAACCTATTTTTGTTAGGTCATAGATAAATTCTTGCTTCTTGGTAAGTTTTAACTTGAATACGATGTTGCAAAAAAATCCATCTAACGATTTTTTTAATATTCGTACGGAATGCTTAAAATATACCCCAGAATCATAATCAGAAAAAACGTCAGACCTTTTAGGTGAATATTTTTAAAACTAGATAAATTTTATTTTATTTTGACCAAGAAAGTCGAAAAAATTTAAGATTATTAGTGAGAACCCTGTATGTTTTAGGGAATCCTTTATTTGTGTCTTTAATACAGGAGACTAGATCTAGGGTCTTAACCTCTTCCGCTCCAGCCGGTTTTTCAATGTATAGGTAACTATACCAGATTAAAATTTTTATGAAAAATTAATATAAAAAATACACTTAAAATTTTGCGCAATAACCATTATATATTATTATTATTATTATTATTATTATTATTATTATTATTATTATTATTATTATTATTATTATTATTATTGTATCTACGCGGGGATATGCGGGCTCCTACCACCAATTGAGCGGAAGGGTTTAAGTTATCCTTGCCAATTTAAGATCTAGATCTAGCGTCCCTAGCCTCTAAAGCATTTTTTAGTTTCGTTTTTCTAAATGCTTGAATAGAATGAAAATAACTAAAAAATATATTTTTTCTTTTTAGAAATAAGAATTTTTCGTGTTTATTTATAGGTTATCTGGCGTCACGTCGAACATTCAAAAGCTGAGGAACGCATTTGACGAGGATCGGATTCCGAATCTACATACCGAAGATATTCTGCAGGACATTCATTCTGTGGCGTCGTTATTGAAAATGTACTTCAGGTGAGTTCATTAAATTCAGTTTTATTTACATAAACGGCATATTTCAAAACCTTGCAAGTAAATAACCTTTTCTCACTACCAACTAGGTAAGTTGATATTACTTAATCAAAAAGTCGACAGTATTGGAAAGTACTATATCGAGCACACTTAGTGATAGATGAAATCAATACAAACAAAACCGTAACTAACAAAAAAAAAAAGATTTACCGCCCAAGGACATTAAGTGTCCGACACTTATCGCAGAAAGACACAAGACTACTATTTTATATTTTATAGAGTAATTCCATAAAAAATGGTTTCTTGAATTGTCACACATATAAATGTCAAAAATATTATTAATAAAATAAGTTTAACTCCTTGGTAGTGAGAAAAACGTAATGCGCTACTCGTAGGTAAGTTTTTTGCTGTCTTCGGACGTGTTTATGGACCTCAGCTCCGCTTCAGTCCAGAAAATACGACCTCACACAAAAAAATTCACTTTAAATTTTGAATTTTTATTTGTCATTCTTTTCCTATCGCACTATGGTCTGTTTCATCAAGCAAGAGAGTAAATTAAGAATCGCACAGTGCATATTTTCAAAACAGATTCGAATATTGGATGTGCGAATATACTGCGTAGTTTATTTTATAAAACATAACTATATTCTATACACAAACATATACAGTATTCAATCCTGTTGTAAAAATATTTACTGTGAGATTTTTAATTCACTCTCTTGCTTGATGAAACAGACCATAATAGATTTATGGTCTTTTTTTAAGCAAGATAGTAAATTAAAAATCGCACACATGAAAACAATGCGTATTAAAGGACATGGCACAATTTATAGGGAATTTTGGCCCTCGGTGAAATTCGCTAAATTTTTTATATGTTTTAGTTTATACTTTTTTAAAAGGAATTAGGAACGTTTCAAGCACTTTGTATGTACAGTTTTTTTTCTATAAGGAAAATAAAAAAATATTTTTGCCCTACACTCCTCATAAATATATTTTTCTAGTAGGCATTGTTTCGTTTGACAACTTGTCAGTGAAGGATATTCTGACGTATTTTTGAAGTTTTTTAGACTAAATTGTCAGCTTTATTGGGAAAAAGTAATGAAATACATATTGAAATTGGACAGAATAATTAAATAAGATGAAGAAAAGTGCAACAGAAATACTTCTTAAGGACTAAATTAGTGAAATACGTGAAATAAGTTATTTGGTAACCTGGTAAAAAGTACTAAAACGTATATAAAATTGAACTAAAGAATGAAATAAGAAGAAAAGCAGGATAGAAATACGTTTTAAGGGAATCGTTTGTAAAATAAGCGATTTTAATGCCGAAAGTGTATCCCTTATTTTTTGTACGGCAAAAAAAAACAATTATTTCCAAAATTCTACATAGAAGAAATTGAATATGTGTTTTTGTAATATAATGTACTGGAACCCATGTTAAAACTCCAGAACTAAATAAAATAAGAAGTAAAACAGAACAGAAAAACTAAGTTGAAAGTAAAATACTGTTTCTGCATAGAATAAATTATAATTATAATTATCCAATATAACTATCATACCGAGGGCTTCATAACAGGGCTGTATCAACCGTGTTAACATGTAGCAGATATGCCCCTTTGCTATGAAGCCCTCGATATAATTTAAAATATGAACACTAAAAAAAAGGATCAATGAATCAAGAAAATGCATCTTTCGATTATATTTTAAGCCAAATTCTCTTATTTTTGGACGACTAGCATTTCTTATGAACCTAATAACTGGCGCGGGTCTTTGAATGGAAATCCGCGCTCTTCATTTAAGATGTTAGCCTTAAAATAAGAGAATATGGTGTTGTACTTATCAAAAGACATGTGTCCTTGATTTAATTCTTTTTCACAGTATTACATTAGGACATTTTTATAAAAAAATAAATAAAATGTTTTCATTTCCTCCCATTCGGGGCATCTGCTGTTGACCACCTTGACGGTTGCATACAAGGCAATTTACTTGAAAAAAGGTTCTAAAAGCCATGCTAAATTAATTTTATATTACTAATAATATATAAAAAAATTGACAGACATCAGTTTGACTTATACCAATCAAGCTTTTTTCTTAATCATTAAGCTAATTAAACTTATTTTTATGAGGAGTTTGGGGCAAAAATATTTTTTTATTTTCGTTATAGAAAAAAAACTGTACATACAAAGTGCTTGAAACATTCCTAATTCCTTTTTAAAAAGCATAAACTAAAACACATAAAAAATTTAGCGAATTTCACCGAGGGCCAAAATTCCCTATAAATTGTGCCATGTCCTTTTAGTTTTAAGTAACAAAACAATAAATATATAAATTTAACTAAATATTATTTTTATTATGTATATTATTAGTTCACTAAGTAAAAATAACACGTAAACACAATTCTGCAGTGGAAACAATAAGTTAACAAAAGATTGTTTCTCCCTATTAATACAAACAAAATTAACGCAATCTAAAGAACATACATAGATCGTCTAGGGAAAGTTTTAGGTAATTTCTCAGACTAGTCTACCGTGGGACACCGTGTATAACACCTCATTGCATGTAAAAATTATATTCCTAGTGTTTCCTAACGCATAATTGGATTTTGTTAATGCCTTTTTGGCTTTTTATAAGCAAGACTTCATCCATTCACTACCAAAAATATCTTACTTTTAAGGTAAGAATTAAAAAGTTTTCCTGCAAAACTAAATATTTATTCTGGATTATTGATCTGTTAAAAAAAATATATATTTTCAAAAAAATTTAATTTTTCGGAATACTAAGTTTTTATTTATTTATTTATTTTTTTGTTGTTGAGTAAAACAGTTTTTAACTCTCTTCACTCCCTTTCCCCACCCCGATTTTTTACCACCCAGCCTAGAACTTTGGATAAGGAACCTACCTTCCAAATTTGAAGTCTTTAGCTCAAAGAGCTATTGAGTTATGGTGGTACAAATTTCTCGGACAGGCAGACGGACGTACGGACAATTTTTTTTACGGAAATCATATTTTTTTTTGGTCATAAAACGTCGAGAAAGTTAAAACAAATCCATAAAAATTGTTCTGCCTGTAACAATCCATCGGGAAAGTTCTTAAAGAATTTTATGTGGAGTATTTTGGTCTAAAACATTATTAGGGATTTTGAAAAATAGGGTTAAGATAGAATAAACATTATAAATTTATCTATTTATGTTTTTTTTAATGAATTATACAAAATTAAAATTCAAATACACGTTTATTTACAAGTGAAAAGACTTTCATCTGGATGCTTAAAGTAAACTTAGTATTGAAACGCTATTTAAAAGTTTATAACCTGAGGATTCTAGGATAAAACGTTCAATGTCTACCTAATTATATTTATTCAAGTCTATTGGGTGTAAATATAATCGAGGGACTTCTTAAGAGCTTTAGCTGTTTTTTCATCATCATCATCTTCTTCTGCATCACATTCCTCGCTTTCTGTGGTTGATTCAGGAACTGGTGTACTTGCGTTGTCCTTATTTGGGCAGTCTACGGCCACTGGCCAATCACAAACGGAGATTTTGGGGTTGAACAACAATCCTTCGGGGCAGGTCATTTCGATTTTTGCTCCGTTGGAGCAAGAGTAGAACAAGTTGCATTTTGATTCGTGAGGTAGAAGTACGAGTAAGTCTGATTCTTTTGGGCATTCTGATGCCAAGTTTCCGGATCCTGTAACACATATACAAAGAAAAAAGTTAATTACAAAAAATAAACTGAAAATGGTTGGATTCCATTTATTTTCTCGCGAAAAAGTTTTTCAGATTTTTCTTATTTTGTTATTTTCATATCAATCAGTGATTATGAAAAATTAAACCCAAATGTAAATTTTAAGGCGACATCGCCTAAATAAAAAAAAAAACGCCCTTATGAAATTTTTTTAGGAAAAAGCAGCAATGGCGTAATGTTATGTTTGTGATTTGCCATTAACGTAAAAAAATTGAGCAAACCATTAGAATCATTTTTAATAAAATTGGAATTTTCAATAAAATCAAAATGTGAAATATTTTTTCATCAGAAAACTATCCTTATTTGGAGGAGTAGAGAAAAACTAAGAAAAACCTCCCTGAGCAATCCTCCAAAAACCTTAAGTTTAAAGTTTGGTGTCAAACGGATGGACATCGAAAAATCGGAAATGAAGCAATAAAAACTTTATTATATTGGCATTACATAAACATGCCAATGTTTCACCTATTACACGAGGCAACACGGTTTTATGCCCCGATTGGAGTCATATGTTTTTTAACTAATTTTGGGTCGCTGAAACCGAATCTGGCCTCAGAATATTTCTATTACCTAAGTTTTCTGAGAAAAATAAGATAAAAATGTTAAAAAATCATTATTTTGTTCTAAAATCATGGGAGACAAAATATTCCAAGGACAAATTTGGATTCGGCGACTCAATAATAGTTAAAAAATACCCAACTTAAAACATAGAAACTTTAAATTCATAGGTAGAATAAATAGGGATATTATGAAAAAACAAAATAATTTAAAAAAATGGATAATGTGACAAAACTAAGTAGGGTTGGAGGGTAAGAAGAAGGGTGCATAAGGGGACAAGCTTATCGCCACGTACTCATGCTAAAAATTATCAAAAATCATTACTAGGGGGTCAAAAATGAACTAAAAAAATGTTACGTATTATGGTTCTTATGTAATAAAGTAACATTTTTATGATGTAGAACCATTAAAAAAATAAAAAAAAATACACAATATTTTGTTTTATAAATTATTTTTAAATTGGCATAATTGCATGTACTAAAATTTAAAAAATAAGACGTGCTGAATTTTTTTTAAGGTCAAATTTGGATTCTGCGCCTTTAAATTGATAAGAAAAATATATTTTTTGGGCTCGGGAAAAAAGTTTACACTGTGTACTTTTATTTTATATCTTTTTCATTTATTTACTTTTTAGGAACAAACTAAGCAAAATAAAAAAATATTTGTATAAATATTTTTGTAGAGAATTTTATAATCTACAAATTAAGTTCTATAAAGTTTTTAAAAAAAATTGATAGTTTTGCAACAAATGAGCAATTAAGTAAACTCTGAACTTTCATTTTAACCTTTTTATTTTTTTTTCGCGTACTTACTCTGACAGTAGGTTCTTGACATATAGATTTTTGAATTCCTCGTATTTTTTTTAATATACACTAAAATTTTCAAAATTCTAATCTTTTTTTTAAAGATTTTGAAAAAAAAACGTCATTATTACCTGAACTTATATCTCAAAAATTTTAGGTGCTGGAATTTTTCTAAGGTCAGATTCGAATTCTACACCCTCGAATTAGTAAGAAAAATTTACTTTCCGATCGGGGCAAAAAAAAAAGTTGCGATTTGTTGCCTAGTGTTATTTAGGCTTCTTCAGAGATAAATTAAATATGCATTGAAACAAACAAAAACATTACATTAACAAACAAAATGAACACAAAAAAATACTTTTTCCTCCTCTTTGAAGTTGCCCGAAAGTAAAAAAAATAACGTGAAAACAAGGTGGGTTAAGGTCTATGTCAACATTACGAGCCTTACCTTCATTTTCTTTTTGGGCATTTTCAGTGGTTTGTGCTGCAGACTCGGTAGATTCAGATTCTTCAGATGATTCATCGGATTCTTCAGATGATTCACCTGAACCTTCAGATCTCGAGGGTCCAGTAGACACATCAGATTCAGTGGAAGTAGTTGATACATCGGATTCAGTTGAGGCAGTTGATACATCGGATTCAGTGGAGGAAGTTGATACATCGGTTGATCCAGTTACTGTTGTCTGCCTTCCCTCACACTGTACTTGATCGGGCCAGTCACAGACTGAGAGTCTTACGTTGAAGAGCAAGTTTGCTGGGCAGGTCATTTGGATTTTTGCTCCGTTGGAGCATGAGTAGAACAAGTTACATTGAGATTCGTGGGGTAGAAGTACGAGATTTTCTGATTCTTTAGGGCATTCTGATGGGGAATTTCCTGAGCCTATAATATAAGGAAAAACAATGAATTATCGGCGATAATTTATCGCAATAAACAGATGTAATGCTTCAGATTCGTTGTAACTCACTGCAGTTTTAAATTATTACTAAAATTACTTTCTAGTTCCATACTCCAGGGTTCCCACGCGTCCTGGAAAACCTGGAATTTTTCTTAAAATATTTATCTTTTTATATTAAAACGCAAAACTGAAAACAGTACTATAGTAGTACCTCTGGCTCGGACCCGTAGACTTTATAACGAATTTTGACTACGCGTATACCAGTATAGGGGCAGCATCTTGTGGGCCACAGCATTGTGCGCAAAGCCTTGCACTAGTAAATGTTTTAAGTTATATTTGTTCCGTTAACGAAATCAATGTTAAAGTGTTTATGTGCCTTTTTTCGTATAATGATATAAGGTAGCTTTTTGTTAGCGACACTTTAAATATTTGATGTAAGTTATATTTCAATCGTATAGATGTCAAAAAAATGCAAAAATTATATATTACCAACTCACAAACCAATATGTTTTGTGCCAACAGTGAATTGTTTTGCACCTAACACGTTTTGGTTTTCTAAAAATATGTATCATCCTATTTTAACTTCTCAGAAAATATACCTGGAAAAAATTATAATGTCTTGGAATTTTCCTGGAATTTTGTTTGGAGAATACCGTGGAAACCCTGTACTCTTACCTTCATTTTCTTTCTGGTCTGCTTCTGTGTTTTCTGTGGTCTCTGATACAGACTCGGAGGGTTCGCTAGATTCCTCAGATGCAGAGGAGCCATTTGACACGGCAGATTCAGTGGAAGTAGTTGATACATCAGATTCAGTGGAAGCAGTTGATACATCGGATTCAGTAGAGGAAGTTGATACATCGGTTGATCCAGTTACTGTTGTCTGCCTTCCCTCACACTGTACTTGATCGGGCCAGTCACAGACTGAGAGTCTTACGTTGAAGAGCAAGTTTGCTGGGCAGGTCATTTGGATTTTTGCTCCGTTGGAGCATGAGTAGAACAAGTTACATTGAGTTTCGTGGGGTAAAAGTACGAGATTGTCTGATTCTTTTGGGCATTCTAAAGGTGCTAATGGAGCCTCAGTTTCTGTAATATAAACAAAATAAAATAAAATACCAGCCGTAACTCAAGAAACATACCATACAAGTTTACCCTATAACTTTTTTAAGTTATGGTAATATGAGTTCACACAAACTCTTCTTGCAGAAATTGTTTTATAAATATAGCAGCATAAAAATACAATACATATTTTGTTCATTAACTAACCGAAGGTTTTTCAGTACTTTCAGAAGACAGAGATATAGAACGAGTATTTCTGTGACTGAGAAGCATTTGGGCTCATGGGCGTAAGTCCATGCTAAAGCCAGTAGGCTCTCTAACTTCCACCAGTTTGCTTTTAAGGTACAGAATTATGTAGACATAAAAAATCTAAATTTTTATCTATATACCAAAAAAATTAAATTATGGACAAGACACAACTACCTAGATATATATTATTCCATCAATCTATTTTCTAATCATCGTACAGAGTGATATTGGTAGACTGACAGTTTCGGGCTGCTGGCCCTCTTCAGTACCAAGGTACGATGATTAGAAAATAGATTGATGGAATAATAAATTAATATTTTTATAATTTTGTTTAAAATTAAAAATTTCTGTCCTTACCTAGATATATGTAATAAAATACACCTTTTATCTGAACAGGTATTTGTAACAGCTTCGTGTTTGGTGGGTGCCCAGAAACCTAATTGTATTTATATCTGATTGTTAATTTATTTTGTGTCTAGTCAAAACTCGAGACCATAAGATTAACCATATCTCGTATATTTCTATTATGTATTATTATCTACCATAAGCCCACACAAGCCCTTAAGGACTTACGGGTATGGACACAATGTAGAACAAAATAATTGTAAAATTATTGACGAATAAATTAATTTATTTATTTATTTTATTTATTTGTTAGCTCTTTTGAAATATAAGGAAAAGCTAAAATGAAAGCTTTAGATATAATATCGTAGGTATTATTACTGAATTATCAGTTTTTTTTATGTCAAATACTTTTTAAGTTATTTAGAAAACGTTTGCGAAAATAAAAGAAAAAAAAAGAATTATGAGGTTTAAAACCGCACGACAAAAAAGATCTTGATAACGACAGAAAAAATATTAATCACGACAAAAAAAGTAATCGAACGACAAAAAAGTAAATGAACAACAAAACAAGTAAATAAACGACAAAAAAAAGTAATTAAATGGCAAAAAAAGGTAAATGAACGACAAAAAGGTATTCGCACGACAAAGTGGGTATTTGCACGACAGAATAGTTATTTATTTAAATGTAAAAAAGGGAAACGACTGCCGACCGTTCGATTTGTTAAGGACCTGATGGAAATTAATTTTAACCTGGTTAGCCCCATATAAACTATTTTTAACTAACTGACCCTAGTATGAAATATTTTTAGGTTATGTATAGGGATACTCGATTAAATTTTTTGTATTCATATTCCTTTTAACCGTGGAAAACGTTGTGTCAAAAAATCCTTGATATAAATTTGTTTCATAAAAAAATAAGCAACTTTTTTTTTGAAATGTCCGTCTGTTCAGAGGTCTGTCCGTCTGATGTCACGATTTTTGTAAACACAATAACTCAAGAATAATCCGATCTTGAAGATAACTTGAACTTTTCAGGAAAAGTCAAGTTCTATGAGGGGAAGTTTCCAAAAACAAAAAAGTTATGGGTGGTTAAACTAAAAAAATAAATAAATAAAAAACTATAATTTTCAAAAATTTAAAAATTTTGATTTTTTTATGTTTTTTTGATTTTTTTTTTGACAAAAATTGTTTGGAAAATGCAATATACCATTTACTGTGAATAGTATGTAATGGAATGCGTAGCATTACGTATCTTAACGGCTTGTTTTGTCATGCTGTGGTTTAATTGCCCTTTTCTGTTATTTAAAAAAGTACCGTGAATTTTCGTTGATAGTACTATGCTGTCTTTATTTAATAAGCCTTTCTTTCGTTCTAGGACCTATTTTGTCATGCCAATATTTTCAAAAAAAAATAATGTGCCGAAGTTTTTAAAAGGTGCATGTTGTAACAGTTTACCTTTTTTGGCGCAACGAACTTTTTCGTCTTTATCACAACTGACCCTTTGATGGTCGAATTGTTCTCCGTTGGGGCACTGCATTAAGAGCCATTTTTTTTCCACGCACATGTAGTATTTTTCGCAATCTATATGGGGCATAAGGTCTCCGGAAGTGCAGTTTTCAGCACCTAAATCGAAAGTAGAATAGGGCATTTAAAAAGAAACACGAATTTTTGAAAATTTTAAGCCCCCCTAATGTCAAGAAAAATGCCATAACAAAATCTATGCCAAATTTTAGCTCAAAAAAAAAAATGAAATTATGGCCCACTTCATTTAAAAATTGGAAAAAAATTAAAATTTTATATTGTTTTTAATCAAGTCTGTCTGATATACTTCATTTAAAAATTTTACAGTTTTTAAACAGGAAATATATTTATGGCGAAAAACACAATATAAATAAATCAAATTTCCACTATCGGTCATATTCAAGAGTTAAGTGTAAAGTGATAGATAAAATAGTATAAATAACTCTTTCCATAAGACAGTTGGCGCACTCGTCAATTGTTAAATTCTCCGCTTCGCGGCTCGTTCGCGGCTCGTTTTGCAAACATGGACGAGTGCGCCAAAATAGTGTTTTAAATACATAACTTTTCCTTTAATATACCTACTATTAAAAAATTAAAAATCTTACCTTCAGCATTATTTTCGATAGGTGAGCTAACAACTAACGCTGTAACAGCTAGAAACGTGAAATATCTCAACCCTGAAAAAGAAAAATAAAGAAAAATTAGTTTTTTTAATTTTCTTGTTTCGAAAAACGAAAATATTTTTGAAAAAATAAAGTGTTTGACTTCTTTAGTTTATAAAAAAAAACTTTTTGAGAAGTTGGGATAAGGAATCTATATCCCAAAGTCTTAAGCTCAAAGTGTTCTTGAGTTATCGTGGTCACATACTTGCCGGAAAGACCGCTCATCGCGGAATTATATTTTTTGCATATCGCAAAAATTTTAAAATAAAACTATCATATATCATATAATATTTTCCGAAGAAAAAAAAACATTCGACCAATTAAGCGATTTTTCACACAAAGTATCAGTTATTACCACCCATTTGACCCCTAAAAACCCCAACCCCATTTTTGCTACTAATTTTCCTGACAGATCGGTTGACCGACAGACAAAACTTTTTTTCAGTAAAATAGATTTTAACTATATAAAAACGTCGAAAAATTTTCAGATTTTTTTACAAATGTAAAATTTTAGAATAAAAACAAATTTTATTAAAATATATTGATTGTAATATTAATAGTATTACATAAGGGAACGTTCAAGTATTACGTAACGCAAATATTGATCATTTTGGACCCTCCCCCCTGTAACGCTATTTTCCTATACCATTAACATGGGCGTAACACTCCAAAATGACCCCCACCCCCCTAGGAGCGTTACGTAATACTTGAACGTTCCCTAACTAGAAAGTTACAAAAGTTTTGTAGGAAAAAAGTGGTTAAAATCTTACATTCCATGGTGACTATATTTTTTGCATACAATTTCTAAAACCAAAAGCACCGAAAACAATTTCAGACTGTTTTTTATCTGCAATTACACGGCTTATATATATTTGCGCTTTATTTTTGGTAAAACAACTCATCTTATCAAAAAATTATTTAATATCCTTGTTAAACCTATGATAATTATTTATTGAGGGATTTTTTTTATTATTCGCCAAATGGTAGCAATAATAAGTTTTTGTATTTTTCCGAAAAAAAATGCAAATTCTCTTCCTACTACAGGGTTATTCTTTTAAATAGTACACCCCGCGTAACTTTTGAACGAGAAGACATATAAACTTAACATTTTGAACGTGTACATCAGAGTGGACCTTATATTTTTGTATTATCTTAAAATTTTCATTTAGGTGTAACTAGAAACTTCTGAAAATATGAGAGTGATTAAACTTCTCTATGGGTCCTAATTGGGCCCCTTTAAATTCGTAAAATATCCATAAATCGTAAAAAATCGTTGAAAATTGTCTGTAATTTTTGTAAAAAGTGAAAAATTTAAAGGGCTTGAAACCTTATTTTTTTTCCTTTTGAGCGTACAAAATGATGTGTATTTCAAAATGATCCAAAAATTCTAACCCTTGCCGAAAATCCGCCAAAGGTGCCCCTAACATAAATTTCACGAATTTCTACCATAAATGTGAGTCAAACGGTAAACAAACATTTTAAAATGTATCAAACCGGACTGAATTTATATTTATTTAATGAATTCTAATGTTCATAATATTAAAATGATTTAACTAAAACAAGAGCCAAATAAGAGCTCCTAAATATTTGGCGCTTAGCTCGTTTTGTCTTAAAGAACTGTTATCTGCAAAAGCGCAGGAACCAACAAACATACCTAATTACATATTTTTTCAATTGAAAATTTTTCCCCTTGAAGCTCCTTTATTGTCCAAATTTGAAGTTTTTGTCTCAAAGCGTTCTCGAGTTATCCCAGATAGACCAACAGAATGGTTTTCAGCGTCGACAAACGTAAAAAATCAATAAAAAAACATATATACTAATGCAGGACGTTTATAAAACATATATCTATAAAAGTCGTCCTATAGGGAAAAATAAAAGTTGTAAGGGGATGGATTGTTAAGCAAAATACTCTGTATAGTGTAAACTATAAGTCTATCTCAATCTGTAAGTCAATAAAATGGTTTAAATTTTAGAAATCTTAATTTCTAGCAATTTGGCATTACTATTAAATAAATTTATTTGTATTGACACAAAGCTTAGTAAACTCGATAACAAAGTATTATTTTAAATTTTTTATATGTTTTAATATTTAATCTTTTAATAATGTACTTAAATACAGTGGAATTAAAATAATATTTGATGAATGTATCGGACCAAAAATAATAACTTACACTGTAAAAAGTAAACTGAATCTTTAAATAGATAGGAACTATAGTGTTTTTAACAAAAATTAAGGTACATTTGTATAGGATCATAACTTCCTATCCATTTGTAACTAAATATTCAGTTACAAATCGATAGGAAGTTATGATTCTTGTACTGTACTTTAATATTTAAGGACGAACATGAAATGGTACGTGTTTTTAACAAAAATTAAAGTACAATTGCATAGGATAATAACTTCCGATTTCCTATCCATTTGTAACTGAATATTCAGTTTACTTTTTACAGTGTATGGTAAATTAGATGACGTTTATGTCCCCATTAATACACAAGCCGTGAAGATATGACTATGTTTACACAAGACTTAACTACTGTAGTTGTTACTACCGTATTAAGGGTTATTTCTAGTAAAAAACTCTAGAAAGTTTTTCTTTTCCACGATGGAAAAAGAATAAAATATGTATGTATGGTATTTTTTTTCTTATTCGGCATTATTGCCAGTCATCGAAAATGCCTATATCCGGCCCTGTATAGGATCATAACTTTCTATCCATTTGTAGCTAAATATTCAGTTACAAATGGATAGGAAGTTATGCTCCTATACAAATGTACTTTAATATTTAAGGACGAACATGAAATGGTACGTGTTTTTAACAAAAATTAGAGTACAATTGCATAGGATAATAACTTCCGATTTCCTATCCATTTGTAACTGAATATTCAGTTTACTTTTTACAGTGTGTGGTAAATTAGATGACGTTTATGTCCCCATTAATACACAAGCCGTGAAGATATGACTATGTTTACACAAGACTTAACTTCCGTAGTTGTTACTACCGTATTTATTAAGGGTCCTTTCTAATAAAAAAAAACTCTACAAAAGGTTTGTTCGAGTTTCACTAAATTTAGTTCTGAAATGTTTATTATTGGCTATTTTAAGTCACGTGGTAACAAGGATTAAACCTCTATTGGTCAGAACCAGTTCTAAACAGTTCATGACTTAAAACCCGAATAAGCCTTAAGTTTTTTTTGTCCATAATGAAAAAAAAATTAAACATACTAGACCCACCAAAACTTCAAATTGAATAATTTGGAGGTATCACCCCTTAAATTTGTTCATTGGGGGTAAGAGTATCATTTTTCAGAAATTTTGAAAAAAATCTAGAGGTCGCTCACAGCCAGGTTTTAAAAAGTTGTATTCCTTTAGCTTTTTTATTTTTTTTAAGGCCAAAGGATTTTTTCTTTTAATCTTTTTAACACGGCACGATAACTTAAAACACTTAATATGACCTCAGATTTAACAATGATTTTATAATTTGTAGACTTCCTACTAACAGGACTAACTGTTGGTTTGCATTGGCAAGTCACTAAAACTTAATTTGCATTCAAGTTTAGCGTGAAGATTTACCACAATGTGATGTTTTTTTTCAGAGAACTGCCAAATCCTCTGTGCACATACCAACTTTATCAGAGCTTCGTGAACGCAGTTCAAGGGTGCAGCACTGCGATCAGAAACTCCGAGACTGATCATGAAAGACTTTTAAAGATGAGGGAGTCCGTGCAGAAACTACCACCACCTCACTACAGGTAAGTTACTATAGGCTAATCACTAACTGACATGCCAAAATTTAAGAGGTGACTCTACATCCAATAATAGCAAATAAGAGTTCCTATAAAGATTGGTCCGGAAATGAGCCCTAAGGGAGCTAGGTCCCTTTAAAATTGTACTAGGTTTTTAATTAATAACTCTGGTACCTTTAAGCTAGAGCGACGACGAGGTTTTGCTTGTATATTAGTATTAATAAGGGCAATTGTTTTATTTTAATTTATTTTTTTGAATGTATCCAGAGGCTTGCCAAAATGTTTGAGGCTTAACACATTTTGCCCCAAACTTTTATTCGTGTATTTTTTAGGTTCTTTTTGTAAAAAATATAGATTCCTTCAGTAAAAATACATAAAAAATGTTATATAGTGTAACACTGTAGGAGCCACTGTTTAAGGGGGGTTTCTGGTGAAATCGACCTTTTTTAAAACATTTTTTTTTTTCGTAGAAAAAAATTATATTTTATTTTAGGGCTTTCTTATACATGAAATATATAGTTTACAAAAAAAAAATCTTTTTTTTTTCATCTAAACTTTTTTCAAAATGGAGACGTGAACACGATGACTTTTTTTTGGTGGCGCAGGTGAGTTTTCGACTCCAGGTAACTTGAGAGCAAAAAGGGAAATGCATTCTTGTTAATTATGTTACTGTCTATCGCAGGAACTAGAATTATATTTTTTTATGAGAAAACAACAAAATGGCGGACTTTAGAATTTTTCGACCTTTTTTTTTTGAACTTTAATTGTTTATAATTTTTATAATTGTTTAAATATGAAAATAATTTCCATTGCAGTTTATGTGCACATGTAAAAATTTTAATTATTCAGCGGTTTGGACCTAAAAATTATTACAATAAAGTTAAAAAATCCACAATCTTCCAGTAATATAACAGTTTACATCTTAAAAAATATTTTTGACAAATTGTCATATGAAAAATTTCAATTTGACATTCTCATCAAACTTTCAAAATGCATACTTTTAACTAGTGGTATGTTTCCATAGAAACCAATTGGGCGATTTACCCACTATTATAGTTAATTGTAACAGCTTCTGGGCTTGGTGGAAACAAAACGTTCTTATCTCAAAATTTCATAAATACACCCCCCTCTGAAATTTTGCTCAATTTCTTTTTATTGCTGTATAAGTACATATGTAATTTTTTTAAGGTGAGTTCTAATACACCCTGTATAATTTTAGTTACTGATCGGTTTAGTAGATTTTTTAAAATCACCTGTGTAAGGTCAAAAAATGCTTTTTAAAATCACCTGTGTAAGGTCAAAAAATGCTCTCAAGAATAGCGCGTTTAAAGCTTTTCCTCCGAAAATCTTCTAAAAAAATATAAAACATATTTTAAAAAAGGGTCTTACACAACATCCAAATAAGTTTTTATATATAACTGTCCCACCAAAAATGTTACTTTTAAAGGCTATTACTCCTTTAATATTAAATTTAGGTGTTTTGGCGAAGCATACTTTTTTGCTTAGTTTTAAATGAAAAATCACCCTGCAGCATTAAAATTTTATTGGTGCTTTTTTTTGTTCCCCATTCAATATGTCTATCTTCGAAGGGCCGTAGCAGCCTTAGGGCTCATTTTCGAACGAACCTTTATAGGAACTTTTTTTCATATTTTTGGATCTTAAATTTTACCATGCCAGTTACTGATCACCCTGTATATTTAGCTCAAAGGGTTCCCAACTTATTGTTATCAGAAATTTTGCCTGAAAAATGTTTGCGCTGAAATCATTATTTTGCATATGAAATGTAGAAAAACGAAAAAAATCAATACGATTTTAATTTTTTTTACTTACGCGAGGATTTCTCTAGGGGAAAGTAATTTTTGATTAGTGAATGTTCTATAGTACCCTCTAGAACACTCTACTAGGGTTCCTGAGTTTTGACGCTTTCAAAAGACCAAAAACGCCGAATTTAGGAACCCTAACTCACTCAGAGCCTTCTTAATTAAATACACAAATATGAAAAAAATTAATTTGACTTTACCGTAGCAACGAGATGTTGTTTATGACAGTTTTATTTTCATTTAACAGATATTTGTAAAAATGATTTTCAACACGAAAAGTATATTATTTTTAATTGTATTCAGTATTTCGTTTTCGGTAAACTCTGGGCTTGAATGAAACAAATGTCATGAAGAGGATGGCAAGGGTAAAGATTATTGTTATAAAGTTGATGATAAAACCCCGACCGAAACTTGTAAGCCAGACGACAAGTGGTGTACTGTAGATAATTTTAGGGGGATATCGGTCCAAAGAGGATGCCAAGGGGAAGCACCGAAAGTAGATGGTAAATGTGAAAGACTTGGTTCTAGCAATGCTAGATGTCATTGTACAACCGACAAATGTAACAAACAAGACTCAAAAGGTTTAAAAATAGGAGCTTCACCAGATGCAAAAGATTCAGGGGATTCAAAAGATTCAGGCAAAAAATCTGGAGCGGAAACCGGCACCAACGTGAATAAAATTTTGATTATTTCGCTTATTTTTACAACTCTGTTGTCTTTTTTAAATAGTGTATGTTTATTATAAAATTATCCAAAATTGTAAATAATAAAATTTATTGTAAACCAACGTTTTTATCTAAAAAATTACGAATAATACAAAAAGTTATTACACTTTCAGAAAAAAGTTGGTAACTTAAAATTTTCTTGGTTAATTAAAGCTTGTCAATTTTGGTGTTTATAAAATTTGACATTTATTTGTTTATTTATTTCACATTGTCAAATTTTATTCCACAATATTGAAATGCCTCAATTAAGTTCCGTCGAAAAAGCTATTATACCAATTCATTTACAAAATGGGAAAAGTGGCTGTTCAAACAGGACTACCAAGAAGTAATGTGGGTCGAATAAAAAAGAATCGGGAAACGGAACAAAACGTTACAAGAAAATATAGGGTCACTCGACCGGGTGTTGCTTTGTCTAGTTTGTGTGCTACACCTTTTCAAGTTTTAAATAGGAAAGTGTAAATTGATATTCAGAATTTCAAGTTAAATTTCAGAAAGTATAAATTGTAATTTATCTTTGAGCACGGGAGTTTTCCCAAAAATGTGGAAATCATGCTACATTACGCCAATTTTCAAATCAGGTAATAAAGAAAATATCTCAAATTATCGCGGGGTATGTAAACAATCTGCTGTGCCAAAGATATTGGATAGCTTGGTTACAGCAGAATTAACGTGGGCGACTAAAAATATTATCAACACTGCTCAACACGGATTTTGCGAGGGAAAATCCACAGTAACTAATTTGCTACTCTATCAGGATTATATACTTAATGCTTTTGAACTAGGATACCAAGTAGATTCCATTTATGCAGATGTACAAAAGGCTTTTGACACTGTTCCTCACAAATTTCTGTTTAAAAAGCTGGAAGCATTAGGTATTTATGGTATGCTACTGAAGTGGATTGTCAGTTTTTTATCCGACCGAACACAACAAGTGAAAATAAAAAACTTTGTTTCCTTTTGTATACTTGTAACCTCTGGAGTATCTCAGGGCTCACATATTGGACCTCTCCTTTTTCTTTTATTTATAAACGATATTGTTTTGGTAATAAAATATTGTGAAATACTACTGTTTGCAGATGACCTAAAGTTATATAAGATGGTGCGGTCAATCTGTGATCAGTATCTTGTTCAGTGTGACATGGATAATTTAATTATTTGGTTTAAAAAACATGGTATGACCTTAAACATAAGTAAATGCTACTCAATTACGTTTCATAGAATCTTAAGACCTTTAGAAAGCTATTATGAAATGAATGGTACCCAACTACAAATAGTTGAAGAAATTAAAGATTTAGGAGTTGTCTTCGACAAACAGTTAAACTTCAACAGTCACATACGGGGGTGTGTCATGAAAACCCTACAAATTCTAGGCTATGTTACAAGAATGAGTGGTGAATTCACAGTTGAGACCTATAAACACCTTTACTGCACTATAGTAAGACCTAACCTTGAATACGCAGCAGTAATATGGTCACCATGCTACCAAATCAATATCGATTTAATAGAATCTGTCCAACGTCGCTTTATGAGGATTGCAGGATATAGACTTGGTATAACAAGAGACAACTTTGTTTATAACTATGCAGCTATTAACGATCGGATAAAGGTTGACACTCTACTTCAGCGTCGTTATAAATCTGATCTTTGCATTCTTAACTCAGTACTGTCTGGAAAACTAGAATGTCCCACTATTTTGGCTAAAATCAATTTTAACACAAATTACAGGACGCGAACAAATTTTTTATTTTATATAGGTGTTCATAACTCCAATTATACATACCATAGCCCATTGAACAGAATGATGCGACTATCAAATTTAAATCCGATGTTTAATATAACTGGAATATCATTGGGTCAGTTGAAATATAGGTTAAAACGTACTGAGCTAGTCATTCAATAGTTTCAGTCACTCCCCGTTAGAAGATATGTATTTTATTTTATTTTCCTACATTCTATTATGTAATCTGATTTTTATGTATTTAATAATTATTTCATATATTTCTAACTTAATTATTATTAATTATTAATTTATTTTAACATATTTAATGTGAAAACATTTTTGTAATATTTAAAAAAGGGGGTATCCCGTAAATAAATAAATAAATAAATAATTCAGATTTGCAAGTTATATTTCAGAAAGTGTAAATTGTAATTCAGATTTTCAACTTATATTTCAGAAAGTGTAAATTGTAATTCAGATTTGCAATTTATATTTCAGAAAGTATAAATTAAATTTCAGAAAGTGTAAATTATATTTCAGAAACCGTAAGGTGAAATTCAGAAAGTGTAAATTATATTTCAGAAATTATAACTTTATATTATTATTACAGGTAAATTGTATTTCAGAAAGTGTAATTTGTATTTCAGAAAGTGTAAATTAAATTTCAGAAATATTAATTTTGTTAAATGTTTACATAGTTTTATGTAAAAATTACATTTTATTTTAAATTTTAATTTATTGCTGTTCAATATTTAATACCGAATATATGTATAATACATAACTGCTACTTTTTTTAAATTTTGTTGAATAATACGTTCCGAAATAAAAATTGTGATTTCTGATTTACAAATTACCGTTTTCTAAAATTAATTTACACTTTCTGAAATTGAATTTACAGATCCAAATTTAAATAAAATAACACATCCTGAAAATTAATTTCTACTTTCTGAAATATAATTTACACTTTCTGAATTTCAACTTACGCTTTCTGAAATATATATTAAAAATCTGAATTTCAATTTATACTTTCAAAATTATAACTTGCAAATCTGAATTACAATTTACACTTTCTGAAATATAATTTAAAAATCTGAATTACAATTTATACTTTCTGAAATTTATTTTACAAATCTGAATAACAAATTACACTGTCTGAAATTAATATCACACTTTCTGATTTACAACTTGAAAAGGTGTAGTGTGTTTTGGTGGTTGGTTGGTTTGGCAAAAACTACCAGAAACCCAAATGGCTAACCTCCAAAACACTAGGCAAAGTAACAACTGATCAAGTGACCCTACTTTTACCAAAACATAATGTTGCCACCCAAAAAGTGACGACTAAAAATTGATCGTTAGAAATTTTTTACGCATTGTTAATTTCTGTCGTTTTTTTTTTACTTAAGAATGTAAAACTCAATTTTTTCAATCTTAAATTTAAAAAAAAGCCCTAGCGCTGCAGGCGATTTTTTTAAAAGAACTTTTTGATTTTTTTATATACTTTATAACAGTTTTTTTTTTCAAAAAGAAAATACTGCTTGATGTTACATGTTTTAACTTTTTGCAGGACCCTAGAATATTTAATGCGCCATCTTGCAAGAGTTGCCAAACATGGTGCAAGAACTGGTATGACTACAAGGAACATCGCCATTGTTTGGGCCCCCAATTTACTTCGGTGCGAAGCCCTGGAAGTAGGGGGCGTTGCAGCGCTTCAAGGGGTCGGAGTACAGGTAATATATAATTTAAAATTTGTACTTTTAATTACTAATATACATATGATAAAGGGTTTAATTTAAAAACAAGTTTAATTTAAAATTTCAGAAAATTAATAATTATTAACTTGTTTTAAATTTTATTTTATTGAATTCTTTTTGTTTAGAACTGTTATAATACATATCACATAACATGTTTTTTGTCAAAATTTAATGGCGATGACACTAAATTTCAATAATATTAAAAGATGCTTAATGTTCATGGGACATTTTATTACAATTTTTAAAAATTATTGTTTTTATGTCAAATAAATTTATGATTGAATGAAGGATTTGAAAAAAAGTGTAATGGAACTTTTGAAAGTCGATGATATGATTTCCGGTAAAATTTGGCCATTTTTCGGTCACGTACTGTAAAATGGGTTAAAAATGAATAAATAACACATCCTTCGTTCAATCACGAGTTAATATTATTTATAAGGGCGTGCAAAATTTCAGCAAGATCGGTTCAGTAGTTTTTGAGAAATACTATTTTTTTTGAAAACTAGTTTTTTTGTTACCTTTAGCTCAAAACACATTAAACGAATGAATTTCGATACTCTTCGTTTAGAAAAATAAACAGTTTTTTGTAATGGGTGATCTCTATAGAGAGCACTATGTTATATTATTTACTTAGAAAAGGGTCGATATGGTTTGGTGGTCTAACACAGTAATACATCGACTTTTAATATCCTGAACTATCACTAAAGGTGAAAATCATGCAACCGTTTAGCCTACTATGACCCTAAAAGGAAGTGGTCCATATAGGAACCAGCAACACTTAAAGGGTTAAAAACGTAGTTTTGAGAAAAACGCTGTCAACGGCTTAATTTTTAATATTTTTTGATGATTTCTTGAGATATTTTACTTTTATATGCCAAAAGTCAAAATATAATAATTATTTTATTGTATTAAAAAAAAGTAAATAAATAGAAAAACCCCTTTAGTATTTGAAAAAATGCAATATAACATCCACTGTGAATAGTATTTAATGGAATGCGTAGCATTACATATCTTCACGGCTTGTTTTATTTTTAGGCTGTGGTAACTGAATTTTTGATTTGTTACGCCGACTTGATATTTTGCAATAACCTGCCAAACATGGATCACCCAATGTTGGCTACAGAGACCAAAAAATGCCGACCCAACAGTTTGGCCATTTCGACACCAACAAAACTAATCACTCTGGAGGAGGCCCGAAGTAAACATTCAATCAAAAATGAGGAGTGTAACTATATCGAAGTGGGAGGAGGCCCTAAAAATCTGCCCAAAAAGTATCATACTATAATCGAGTTACCTTCAGGTAAATGTTTACTAAACAACCAAAGTTTGACCAAAGCTTAATTTTTAGGTGAAGGAAAATGTTAAAAATAATTTAAAATTTGTTAAATTGTAAATATTGTAGAATATAGATATTATGAAAAGATGTTAGTGCATGAATAAATTTTTAAGTATATTTTTTTATTATTTATTTATTTGTTTGTTTATTTGTTTGTATATTAAGTATTGAATTCACATAGGTAGAGAATTCTCTACCTATGTGATTAAATTAGGCATAGCAAAAATGTAACAATATATTCAAAAATGAATACCAAAAACCCGGCATCTGGTAATGATTGAAAAAAAAACACTGGATTTTTCATCCTGGAAAGCCTGGTTTAACCGGAATAAATCAGGTGTTTTGAACAACCTTAGCTCTCTCTGGATGGAAAAAACCGCCCGTTTTTTGCCGGACAACAATTTGCCAACGTTGATTATTTTTTTTTTATTTTATGTATATTTTTTAGGAAGAAAACGGGGACATACAAAACGATCTCCTTTGGGATGGAGTTTCTTTTCAAAAAATCGTAACAGTTCACAAGGAAATATACCTAAAAATAGAAAGGCTTCTACTCCAGTTTCTATAAATGTATGTAAACATAAAACTTATTACCTAAGAATTTTTTTTTCCCCTTTTGTAAACATTTTTTATTGTTTTTTTCCCGTTTTTCGAAGTTTTCGGGAAATTTGTGACCACGATAACTCGAGAACGCTTCGAGCTAAAGACTTTAAATTTTGAACGTAGATCCCTTGTCAAAAGTTTAGGCTTACATTGCAATAATCAAGATGGGAAGACGGTCAAAAGGGGCAAAAATTAAAAAAAAAATGTTTTCGTTTCTCAAAAAAATATATGTTTTATTTTTTTATCGAAAAAAAAACTTTTTTTCAGAATTGTGTATTTCAGTATATTATCATAAGGTTCTTAGGCTATAAAAGTTATATTTATATTTTTTATCGGCCATAATTTGACACTGTTATGAATTTATAGGAAAAATCTGGCACTGAAACTGATCTAAGCGACATGAAAAGAAAATTGAGGTCCGTGAAGTCCGCAGAAAGTCTGACGTCTGGTCATTCCGAGCCGGCAAGTTGCGAAGATATTTTGGGGCCTTTACACTCTCTTAATAAACCTGCCGGTCATAATAGGTAATGTAAAAATAGTTTTTCCTACGATCCTCTATGAAAATGACATTTAGCACACTCTTATGTTCTTTAGAAAACGCCTTATATCACACTAGTTTGATATTTTCATATAACCCTAGTTTGATATTAATGTATGGAGGTTTGCCTAATTTTATTTAGACATTTACCTCGTAGATTCTACTAATTTTATTCACCTTGTTTTATAAGCCATTTTCCACCTTTCACCACATCCTTTTTAGATATATTTTATGTTTTTTAATCTAAATATTTCTATTTTTCATGTCAAAAATAGAAACTATAGTTATAAAGTTACTATTTTACCATTACTGTCTAGATTTTATAAAAATTACTTAATTTTGATTTAGTTACCTTACATTTTATAAAAAACATCAAAATACACACTATTTTTCTTATGAAATGTAAAACAATACAATTTTACTATCTTATATGGCAGAATAACCACAGAAATCTAATTTAACTAGCAAACCATAGAATACAAACTGTAGAAAACTTACAGAATAAAAAATTAAAAAATATGACAAGTGATAGTTTTTATTATGTTTTGTATCTGATTCCGTTCAAAAGTTTCGGGGGTGTACAATTTAAAAGAATAACCCTGTATAATATAATAATAGTTTACTAATTCAGTTCCAAATTTACCAAATTTCTAATTTTATGATTTTTTGTTACAGGTCCGTATCCCACGATTCTTACTTTGACACCTTGCAAAACTCTCAAAACAATTCAGAAGGTTCCTTGTTGGATTTGAGCGAAATACAACTGAACTTTGACCTAGAGGAATCTGAAATGAGGATATTCTCTGAAGATGAAAGTTTGGTCAGCTCGCCCAGGGTCAAAAACGAGGTAAGTACAAAACATTTTTTTTTGGAAGTAGAAAAATCGTTTATAGTTTTTATTGATAATGCCTATCTTCGAAAATTATTTTTTTTTTACTTTTTTATTTTTGAAAAAAAAAATACATATTCATTTTCCTTTTTTTTTTAAGGGGTTGTTCTGATTTTTGAGGCAAAAAATTGACGATTTTTGAGTATTTTTTTCAGACGACCTGTATTATTTTTATGTACAAAACTTTTTACAAAGTATTAGGCAACTCTTAAAGTTCACAAAAAAAAATAGTTTTTTTTTTGCCCTCATAAATAAATGTGCAGCACGCGCTGAAGTTAGACACCTCAAAAATAACATGGCAAACGGTTCCAGCGATAGCTCCGCCCCAATGGTCCGAAACACAAAAATCAAAAACAGTCTTGTTAAAAATTAGGTCCTTTAGTTCGCTAAAACGCTAACGCCTTTCTTTTTCTATCGTTTGCAGTGACCACGATTTCTCGAAAACCGATTTACCGATAAATGCGCAATTTTTAGGTGTTCCTAATTACAATAGCTAGTTCGTGAATGAAGGGGTTTTCAAAAATACGAAAATGGCGATGATTTTCCCTAAAAATCGATTTTCGATGTTCCGAAGATTGAGTTTTCCGGCCGGAAAAAGTGGAAATTTTCGTTCAAATAAAAATCCCTTCGTTCACGAACTAGCTATTGTAACAACACCTAAAAATTTCAGATTGATCGGTAAATTGGTTTTCGGGAAATCATGGTCACAGCAAACGATAGAAAAAAGAAAGGCGTTTCGGGGCAAGGGCCATGGTTTCCACAATTTTCCGAATTTTGCCATAAAAAAGATTTCACAAACATATCAAAACATATACTATTTGATATTTTGTAGGTCGTTCAAATAAAGTTGTGATTACATACCTGAAAAAAATCAATAAAAACCCTTACCTTTTACTGAGTCAGTAGGTAAGGTCCCATATATCGGACACTTTAGAGCAATTTCGGACTTTGATGGTGTGTTAAAATTACATATGAACCTTAATAACTATAAAATATATATTTTTAGTTTTCAAATTTATTTATATATCAAAAAAAACTAATTAAATATACATTCATTTTTGATAGTTTTTTTTATATTAAATGAAATATAAAAAAAAGCACGAATGTACCAAATATCGGACACCTTGTCCTAAATATCGGACTAGTTGTGTCCCAATTATCGGACTATGTATAATGAATAAAGAAATTTAAAAAAATATATTTATTAATATAATGCAAATGTGTATATTTGTCATTATTTTTTATAAACTTACTTGTTGCTGGTTTTATGACAAAATATTATAAAATTTTATATTATTATTATAATGGGTGGTAGTCCATTTAGGCTTTTTCTTGACTAATATGTGTTTTTAAAATTAATAGTATTAAAATAAAGATTCCCTGAACAGAAATGAATAATTACATGATTATAATTAACTAATAGCTAAGATCTACAAAAAAAAAAAACATTGGCGATATACTTAAATTATCATCCAGATAATATTGCAAGTCCATGCACTTTGCATTAATTTATGGTGTCCGATATTTAGGTCTTACAAAATTATAGGGTAGACCCAAATATCGGACAGTTACTAAAAATGCCTAATAAACGGCTTATTTGAAAGAAAGTCTAGTCTGATAAATGGGTAGAAAAAGCTTTATACTCTTTAGAATCATTTTATATAATATTTGTTTTAAAAATATATTTCCTTAATTTTATATTGGAAGTTAAAAGTTAAAAAAATATTTTACAGTTAAACGTTGGCTTACTTAATTTGCTTAGATAAAATATATATATTTCATGGCTGTTGACACATGACTGTTTATTTGTTATAAGGGCTTAAAAAATACGATATAAATGGCAAATGATACTTACGCTCTGATTCAAATATGTTCATAATTTCAAATAAAAAATATTTTTTTGATTTTATTACCTAAATATCTTGTTTTTTTTGTAAAAACGTGAAAAAGTGTCCGATAGTTGGGTCCCGTCCGATATTTGGGACATTTACCTTATATAACCCATTAATTTTTATCAATTTTTAGCGTAAACTTTTAACACGAGCTCGTCCGGAAGAATTCAGCAGTACCACAAACTCCGGAAACCCCTCGCCCAAAAAGCAAGCTAGAGTTGTTCTATCTCCCGTATCTCCCGAATCTATGTCTCGAAAACGTACTAGACTGGAGGACCAACTGTCCGACATACAATTTATAGACTGTAACACCCCCGAAAATATCGTCTCGACCACAACGGCCCTGGTTCATACAGTTCCCGAAAGCCCTGTACAACAAAAACTGTTTGAAATGTACCAACCAAAACAAAAATCACCTAGGAATTCTGATAATCTAGATAAAAGACAATCTTTGAATTTGGATATGAAAAGTTCAGTGAAACCGGTTATACCCAAATCTTTTACGGACCTGGATATAAAAAGTAAATTTTTGGGTATGGATACGATTTTAGCAACGCCCACGCCTCAGAGTCCGGGTTACAAGCAACTTGCTGATTCAAGTGCTAATACCACTCCGGGTTTAAGTCCTTTAGACTTGGGTTATCATAAACTGGACTCACCATTTGAAAACAAATCACCTAATTATGAAAATATACTTACTACAATTAGTATTACTTATAAATCACCACCTGTGAGTTTGGCTTCATCACCAGTTAAGAGTCCGGCGACGAATATAGGTTCGGTTTATGAGAATGTCATACTAAATCCAGAAAAAGTTGATATACCCACGTCTACAGCATCATTACCCATACAAGAAGCATCACAACCCTTAACGGATGAAAAATTTCTTCAAACTGAGAAAGATGAAAGACCTAAAAGCCTAAGTGCTTTAGAAGATTTATCAAATAAAGACTCTACTTTTAAACAGAATTTCAGTTCTAGCGCTATGTGTAACACTGCTAGCGAACAATTATCCATAGGTAGTTTAAACGACCAAAAAACAATTTCTTCAAATAGGTCTTCGGGTTCCAATATACAGTATACACCTTCTCAGAGCTCTGCACATTATTTGTATATGGAAAACTCCGAACAGACGGATTTAAGTTTAAGTGAAATAGAAGAAAATCACACGACTACTAGTCAAACTAGTCTTAGTTTCCCTTTAAGTCCTTCGAAGAACTCGATGAGTCCAAACGTAAGTCCTATAAGGCTGTCGAGTGATTTGAATAGCAAAACTGGTACAAGTATAAATAATTCGACTGAAAACTTATTGGATTCTGACAGTTTAAGGCCTACGAGTGTAAATTTAATAGATTTTAGTCCTACAGAGCCTGTGTTAAATAGTCCTAGTCGAAATAGTATGAATGATAAAAGGAAATCTTCAGAAACTGAATCGAATGATGATAACTCGATATATCAGCAAGTTAAGTACTTCAGAAGGTCTATACACGAGGTAAATGCACTGTTAGACCTAGAGAATGGTATGGATGAAAAAAACAAAGAAGAAATTATTAAAGTTGTAGAAGAGGTAAAGGTTGAAGATGAAATCAAAACTGAAGAACAAAACTATGACTCATTAGAACCTGAAAATGTCCATGTTTATGAAAACATGGAGGGGGAAGGTTTGAGGAGCAATGTATACGAAAATGTCGAAATCATTGACGGAAGTATAAAGACTGAGAGTGAAAATTTTGAAGAAAAAAGTATGGAGGATTTAAGGGGGGAGGAAAAAGTGTGTGTGAGGAATTTGACGAATAAATTCGAGGAGAAGGAACCGGTTGCGATTGCGAATCCTATGGTGAAGAGCTGTGAGAATGAAGCCGAAATGGTAAGACTTTTTTTTTGTCAAACATCTTTTTGGTAAAAATTTTTTTCGCATTTTTTTTTGTCAAAGCTTTCTTGCGAAGTTTTCGGTATTTATTTTGCGAGAGGAGGCAGTAGCGTAGCTTTTTTGTTGTAAAATCCCTCTAATTTATGGTGTCTTCGTCGCTGTTGGAAAAAAAGTCTACAAAACTCGCTGGGAAGTGTGCTCCTTGCACTCCTCACTTTTTGTAGTCTTTATATTTCACAGTATACACGATCTCAATACGAAAATTATAAACTATTGAGAATCCTCAAAAACCGATTTTCATCAAAAGGTACATTTGAACTACTTTTGTTAAATTAGCCAACGCGTTGCAACGGTTTTAGGGCCACTTGCACCAATGAAGGTTTAACTTTAAACTTGAATTAAATTGATGGCCGACCAATCAAAACGCAGCATTTTTAACTTAAACTCGGTTTAGCTGAGATAATCCCAGACCAAAAGTTGGTGCAAGTGGCCCTTAGATCTTTAGTTTTTACTATTATATATTATATTTATTTTAGTAAAGATGCCAAATATACAACACCCTGTATATTTTAAATAATAAAACAGTCAAAAATGACAAACCATATCAAAAATGCAAAAAAATTAACTTAATTATTATAAAATTTCCTAAAGCTATTTTTTTCATGTTTTCACAATATTTCATTATATTTTTCAGCAAAGTACAAATACTAGACTAAAAAAATTCTACGAAAAAGACAGTTTGCCACCTTGTTTGAGGGCCAAACAGCTCAAAAGTCAACTAAAAACGCGTTCACTCGATGAGGACGAGTTTCAAAAGGAGTTTGGAGTTGGAGAAACACAAAGAAGGAACTCAGTCAACGAAGGTAGGGGATAATAAAATTAAAATAAAACACAAAGTACCCCCCTTGTGTAATCAAACTTCTCTAAGGGTCCTAATTGAGCCCCTAAAATTCGTAAAATTAGTAAAAGTATTTATATATAATAGTTAAAAAATATTTTTTGTTATCTTCTTTTTTTATAAAAATTTAAATATGTTATAAGTTAGACCTTGTCACCAGTTTCATAACTGTATTTGAGGTCATGTATAAATAAATAAATAAAAAATAGACATATTAGGATAAAAAAATTGTATAAGCATATAAACTTGTAGAATAAAAAATATTATATGAAAAAAATTGTCATTACAATGACATAAGCGAAAATGCGACAAAACTTTCTGTCCATGAAAAGGTTAAAAAATTTAAAATTGTAAAAAAGTTCAAAAAAAAAAGAACATACAACGTAACTGGTTAAAAGGAACGAAGTTTCCAAAAACAACATTTTCAGACGAAGAATAATGCCAAAACTTTTCAAACAAATATTTTTGCGAATCTTATGTGCTATACTTTTACATACATATACATTTCTATACGTAATATTTAGAGTATTTAACGCTTTATTAGGTACAGGGGGGCACAGCACGGGCTCCCTGCCAAAAATGCTGAACCAACCCAAGGAGTTGCCCGCATCCGATTCGAAGGTCGACTCCATACATTTGGCGCACAGCACGGAGAATTTAAACCTGGAGGAGAGTTCGGTGGACGAGGAACAAAAGAAGCGGGAAAGGATCGAAAAGTACAAGGAAGAGAGGAGGAAATTTTTACACGATAAATATAGGTAGGTGATAAAACAAGCCGCGTAGATATGTAATGCTACGCATTCCATTATATACAGTATACAGTAAATGGTATATTGGATTTTCTCAAATACTTAAAAAAAACTTAAAAAAATATTCTATAAAATCCTTAAACAAAAAATAATAGTAGATTTTTCAGTTAAAACACTTTAAGCTAAAGACTTTATTACTTATTATAGGACAGAGTCGTTCAAAGAAGATAAGGAAATCCTAAAATCGAAGCTCCGAATCTACAAAGTCAAAGAGGAACACCTTCCGGAACCCAAAGTGCCCCTAGTCCAAGAAATCCCTTCCCGAACTTCCCAGCGCGCCCGAAGAAAAAGCTACCGGAGCGAGCCGGACGTGTCTAATAGCTCGGCGACGGACAGCCTCGAAGACGACGTTAAAGTACCGCCAGTTGCTAAAGTACCTGCAGTTGTCAAAGTGCCGACAGTGGCTAAAGTACCGGCAGCGACAAAAGCGCCTATTGCGGAGAAAATCAAAACTACGGAGAGTACCTGCGAAAATCCTGTGGAAGAAAAATCGATCAAAAAGGAGGTTGTGATTAAGGAGAGTTTAAAGTCGCGCGCGGCGATTTTCGAGCAAAATAACCAAAGATATACCGGAAATAGATCTTCGATTAGAGATAGGTAAGTCAATTTTTACATACCAGGGCTCTTTTTAAGAAAAAACTAAAAGTGCCCCAAAAGAAAACTAACCCTTTGTGGTCCAATTAATTTTTCATTGTAGGTTTCCCCAGGTCAGATTAATTTTAGGTGGAAGAGGTGCACCAGTGCAGATAGAATATTTTGATTATCAGATTCCGTTTCAGCGACATCAAAAACCCCCTTTAACCAATTTTGACCAAAATATTGTAACATTTTAAAATAATCCCCCTCCCCCCGGAAGCGGAGTTAAATAAATATTTCAGATTTAATTTCGTCGAACTTTTTTGGAGAAAAATTGTCAAACTAATTATTCTTTCAGGCCGGTGAGTGAGAATGTTGCCAAAAAAGAATCAAAATCGAGTAGTCAAATCAAAAACGTCCAGGACCTGGACGAACTAAACGACCTGGATTTCATCAGGAAAAAACGGGAGGACGACTTATCCAGAGAGGAAAGGAGAAGACACACTTTTGAGCCCAGAGAGAGGGAGACAGAAAGTGAAAGATTGAAGAGGGTCAGTGTGGGGAACAGGAGTCCAAGGTATGTACCCATTACACAAAAAGGAAAAAGAATTATTCATTTAACCATATATTGCAAATGGTGGCTAAGAAAATCAACAATTTCTTAACGAGTTTGATATAAAAGCACAAGGCACAGCCAAATAACCAGAAAAAAAATGTTGACAAAAAAAAAGTAAGAATTTTATTTCACTAGAAACCATAAATATCTTGTTTTTATCATATTATTCAAGGCGCCTGCGCTAGAATAATATTATACGGTAGTTTCTAATTTTCAAAAATTTTCAGAAATCGTCCTAGACAAAATATTCTTGGATATAAATTTGTTTCATAAAAAAAATGAGCAACTTTTTTTTAAATGTCCGTCCGTCCGTCCGTCTGATCTCACGTTTTTGAGTGCACAATAACTCAAGAACGAATAATCTGATCGAATAATCTGATCGACTTGACATTTTCAGGAAAAAAGTTCTATGAGGGAAATATCCCTATTGTTTTTGAAAGTAATCCTCCCAAAAACAAAAAAGTTATGGGGGTTAAACTTTTAAAAAAATCGGAGAAAGCTGAAAGAAAATTCCGATTAACGTAACTTTTTCAGGAAAAATCAATTTTTTATAAGGATCAATTCTACCAATTTTAAAATCCCCTCAAAAACAAAAAAAAATATGGGGAGTTTAACTTTTTTTAAGATAAAAATATCATTAAAAAAATCAAGAACTTTTCGTTATTGGCAAAAAGAAAATTGAAAAAAATAGTACATTATGATCCAAGGACGAGAAATAATGTTTCTCGTTCGGAGATTGTGAATCGAGGCGCGTGCCGAGATTCACAACCGCTTAAGAGCGAGATATATTTCTCGTCCGTGTATTATACGTTATTTTTTATTCGCTTGTAAACATATTTTTAACAAAAAAAAAAACTAAAAATAATAAGTAAATCCCGAAAATTTCAAAAAGTTCGGGATCCCGATCCCGATCCCGAAATTTAAAAATGTCTCATTTCATCAGAAATTAATTATCTTATATTAAATAAATAAAATTATAAAATTGAAACCAAAAACTTTTATTAAAATAACCAGTTTAACCATATTTTATTTATTAAGAAAAATAAAAAATAAAATAAACACTAATAAAAGCAAGAAAAATTTTTTATATACAAATTGTATGTGTGCATCACGAAAAAAAAAACAAATATTCAGTAAAATATTTATTATTTAAAAAAAAAACTTTTTAAAAGTTGAAACAAATTAAATAAAAAGTTAAAAAAAAACTTTTTAAAAGTTAAAATAAATAAATTAAATAAAAAGTTACATCTATAACTACCAAGTTGGTAGTACCAACAAAACAAAACAAACAACATTAAAATATAAATTCATATAAAAAAATATATATAAAAGTAATTATAAACAAACTTAAAAATTTTAAATTAAAATTATGTTTTTATTAGCTTAAGAAACATATCTTTTAAAAAAATGGCCATGAGCGACCTCTAGATTTTTTCAAAACTTCCAAGAAATTGTTTCGATAGGTCTATGACCTTCTTTAGGGGTGCATTTTTACCATCGTAAACAAAAAATATTATACGCAAATCACAATTACATATCGAGTAACCCGATTCGAGTTGAATAAATAAATTCTAATTTTTCGGGATTTTCGGGATTTTTCGGGATTCGGGATTCAAAAATCTTCGGGATATCCCGAACTTTCGGGATCCCGAATTTCGGGACTGAAAACCCTAGCTGCAGCCCGCCAAAATAAAACAAAAGACAAACTCTTAACAAAAGTGTCACTTTTAACTTTTAAACATTTCTAACCGAAAAATGTCGCTTTGGAATTCAAGCGAATAAAAAAGATTTTTTTTTATGGAAAAAATCTTTTTTTCAAAATTTTTCGTTTAAAAAAAAGATCTTATAAAAAAAGGTTTTTTTTTAATTGTTTTTTTTATTTTTTTCAAATTTTTTAGTTTTTTACAAAAAAAAAATAAAAAAAATAGATTTATTTTTTATTTTTCTTTAAGTACATATTTGGAAAAATGCATACTGATCTTCACGGCTTATTTTATTTTCAGGACAGAAAAAGTGCCAGCTGGATACTGCATAAAAGATGTAAAGGCTATGTTCGAGTCAAAATCTAAACAATAATGAATAAAGTATAGTATTATAACTGAACTGTTGATTGCAAAAAGGGAAGATGTATTTTTTTTTTAATTAAGTAAAAATGGATATTTTTTTAGTACAGTTGGATTACTTGACAATAGAAAAAATTACTGTCAAAATGGATAAAACGCATTCGGGTTTCATAATTTCTTAAAAAACACTAGGGTCTGTTCAAGCAATCGCACAGTGAATATTTTCAAAACAGATTCGAATATTGGATGTGCGAATATACTGAGTAGTTTATTTTATAAAACATAACTATATTCTATACACAAACATACTATTCAAACCTGTTGTAAAAATATTTACTGTGCAATTTTTAATTTACTATCTTGCTTGATGAAAAAGACCATAGTGTTGTAATGTTAACATTAATAAACCCAAATGTCTGCTCAATACAAAGTAGAACTTAGATAAATAAGTTTTTTTTTTACTTTTAGCGGACTTGTCAAAATAGAAATTTTTGTATTTGTCTTTATTTAGGGTCCATCTGTACAGTTAAAATGTTTTTTTTTTTCTACAATTCAACTAAAAAAAAACTTGCCCCTTTCCTTCCGCATTTCACCAAATTTTTAGACATTTATAAAAGTTTTTAAATAAATATAATATATTAAATAAAATATTTAAAATAGAAGATTGACCAAAAAAAATTTAATAATTATTCGCGTTTAAAAAGTATTTTCATCTTATAAGCCAAATAAACAGTAGATTGATTAAAAAATAAATAATATTTATTTAAGGCTTTATTTAAAAAATATATATCACACATAACATTTTTTAATTTTTTCTAATCTTTTTTTTTTTAATTAATATCAAAATAGTTTTCAAGAATGTTTTTTAATCGTCGCGAAGGCTAAAAATAAAATTATCAAACTTCAAAAATCAACTATATAACTATAATTCCTTATTTTTTCTTTTCGTAAAATAAAATATTTTTTTTAATAAGGCCTTGAATATTAAAATTTGCGGGAGGTAAACATCCCTACTCTCAGTATCTACTCCCTAACATCCCTACTCCATATCATAACCATATTCCCAATAACCCTACTCCCAATAATCATGCTCCCAATAACCCAATCCCTCCCCCCAGTAACCTCCACTCCCAATAACCTTACTCCGCACTGTACGCTCTCAATTGACCACTTTTTATACTACTCCATGTCATCCCTACTCCCCAATAACCGTACTTCCAATAACATAACTCCCCAATAACCATATTCCCAATAACCCCACTCCTCATAACCCTTCCAATAACCCAATCCCCCAGTAACCACCACTCGCAATAACCCTACTCCGCACTGTACGCTCTCAATTAACCACTTTTTATACTACTCCATATCATCCCTACTCCCGAATAACCGTACTTCCAATAACATAACTCCCCAATAACCATATTCCCAATAACCCTACTCCTAATAAGCATACTCCCAACAACCCAACTCCCAATAACCCCTCTCCCAATAATCCTACTCCAAATTAATCAACTCCCAATAGCTTTACTAGTAGGGGAATTAGGAGTAGGGTTGTTAGTCTGCCAAATAGACAATGTAAATGTGTTATTTATTACACAGGGTGATTTTTAAGAAATATGTTAAATAAAAAATAAGGTAATTTAAAAGAAAAACCCTGTATATTTGTCTCTATTAGATTTTTGTTTTTGTTACATTACTTTGAACAAATGTGGTACCATGGTAATACCTATTTTTATTTTTCTTATTTATATTAAAATATTTTTTTTTTTGGGAATACGATTTTAAGTTTTTTTTGTATTACATAAAATTGATATTGAATTATTATTGTTATATATTGCTTACGTAGACCAAGATATTTAGAAAAAATAAAGATTTTTGGACAAAATGGAATAAATATAACATATGGGATATTTTTGTTGGTTTGGACTTATCTAGCCTTATTTATTTCATTTATGCTTAAAAATTATTCAAATATATTAAAAATATTGTGTAATAAAGAAATCTTCATGTTTATATGTTTTAAAATATGTACAAAATTATCAATAATTTTCAAAATACAATTATCAAACTAAAATTATTAAACTAGGTCCATATAAGTTTTTTTTTTAATATTAAATGGCTTTTCAGCTTTTTGAGATATTTTAGGTTTGGACTTATTGGATATTTTTCATTAATTAGTAAAATATCCTAATTTAGTGAAAACACAAAATATTTTTGGGGGCCTCTTGTAATATTTTTAAAATAATTAAAATGGACCACTTATATTTATATTTTTTATTTTTGAGTATATTTAGTATGATTCTTAGTTTTAGTCTAAGAGCTGGTTACCATTTTAATTTCATTATTTTTCCAGCTGTATTTTATATATGGGTTAAAGTAAATTCAAATTAAGCTATTTGTCAATCGCCAGGTCAGGTCCCTTTGGGTGCTAGAAGGTCCAAAGATGTGGTGAAACGGAATATACATTACATTTATTACATTTAGATCAGTCTATTTTCACAGTTTTACACAATTATTCATCAAGCCAAAGGAAAAAAAGACCATAAAAAGTTCATTTGACATATGTCAATACTATAAAGTCAAAACAATTTCCATTTAATCAAAACGTTATATAATAAATTCTTATTTCTTTAAAAAATTGAGTATCACATATGTCAAACGCACTTTTTAAAGACTGTTCTTAACCTTTGGCCCCAGAGTTATTTTGTATAACTATGAAAATACCTTAATCTGAATGTAATAAATGTAATGTATATAATAATATAATATATAATGTATATATGACACAACAAGTTAAAAATAGATTTATTGGTAGCTCATTGCCACAGCTTTTGGAGCTTCTAGCACCCAAAGCAACCGGATCCGGACCCTAGCAATTTGGAAATAGCTTAATTTGAATGTAGTTTAAAACATATACAGGGTGATCCATAACTGGCATGCCAAAATTTAAGAGGTGATTCTAGATCCAAAAATATAAAAAAGTTCCTATAAAGGTTGGTCCGGAAATGAGCCCTAAGGGATCTAGGGCCCTTTAAAATTGTAATAAAAATAAGGTTTTTAATTAATAACTCGGGTACCGTTTAAGCTAGAGCGGCGAGCTTTTGCATGTATACTAGTATTAATAAGGGCAATAAGTTTATGTTAATTTAATTTTTTAATTTATCCAGAGGCGTGCTCAGACGGACAAAATATATGAGGCTTAAAACATTTTTGCCCCAAACTTTTCTATGTGTATGTTTTTTGGATTTGTTGTAAAAAATATAGATTTCTAGAGTAAAAATACATATAAAATATCATATAGTGTAACACTGTAGGAGCAACCGTTATCAAAAAAAAAATGCAATTAAGAGGAAGTAACATTTTGTGCCACCAAAAACGTTACTTTTTAAAAGTCTATTACTCCTTTAATATTAAATTTAGGTGTTTTGGTGTATAATACTTTTTTCTCAGTTTTAAATGAAGAATCACCCTGCACATTAAAATTTTATTGGTGCTTTTTTTTGTTCCCCATTCAATACGTCATCTTCGAAGGGCCGTAGCTCCCTTAGGGCTCATTTCCGGACCAACCTTTATAGAAACTTTTTTTCATATTTTTGGATGTAGAATCACCTCTTAAATTTCGGTACGCGAGTTCTGGAATAGGCTGTATAAAATACAGCCGGGAGAAAATAAATGATGAAATAAAAATGGTCACCAGATCTCCGACTATTTAGATATTTTTTTTTTCAAAAATGAGAAAACATAGGGTTACTATAAAATCTCATGTGATCATACTAAATTTTTCTTAAAAACTGAATAATAATTGATTTCTAAATATAGACAATAATGTATTTTTAAATGCATAACTTAATTTTTTAATGTATTTTTTAATTCTCGAACTTCACATTTATTTATTTATATAGAAAACGTTTGTATATATTGTAACTATGCTTTAAAATATAGTTATGTTAAATAAAATGTTGTATTTTTTTTAATTTAATTACTACCAGACTAGGGACACTTGATCGATCTAAGGCACATAGGGAAGGGCAAATAAACTAATGCTTTCCCTTTGATTTGGTTTTTTCCTCTTCAAATATTTAACTGCTGAGCCCAAATTTTTAACCATAATTTCAATTGTACTTTTCGAGTCATTGCATTTTTTGTAAATAACCTATTTCCCCTTTTTTGTTCTTTAGTTTTCGAAATGTATTACACTTTTTATTTGCGCTCATTAATAAGAAGTTGAACTCTATAAGGATTGGGGTTGATAGCCCAGCAGCTAAGACCAACAGCAAATGAAGGATTTGGTAGAGTTCTAAATAACGAAATGCTCTGTTAAAAGAGTCCATGTTGAAGAGGAAGAAGAAGAAGAATAATGTTTGATGCACTTCGTGGTTGTTTTGTGGTTTATGTTTTTGGTAAATTTTTGATGATTTCAATGTGTAAATAACGATAAGACTGTTTAAAATGGATAAAAACATATGTGCCCTTTGTTTTCAAGAAGAAAATCAAAGCTTGACCCAAAAATATGGACCTTACACAGCCTTGATACATGACATGAGTTTGTGCAAGATAATATCCAACTTGATGAACGGAATTGTAAGTATTTTCGTTTTAAAACTTGGTTAAAGTTAAAATTAAACTAACTTTCTACGTTTATCATCATATGATATTATCTGGGAAACTATCTGACACTTCTAATTTTAAACTGTTACAACCATCAGTGTCAACAAACGAAAATATATTTCTTTTTATTTTGTATTTATAACGAGCATTTAACGGAGATTACGCTAGTAATTTACTATTACAATCTTAATTATTTGTGAAAAAAAGATTATTTCTAGTTTCTAGTCAAATATTATTTGTCTTTCCCTTCAGGTAAATAAACCTGTTGAGCCTATTAACATATGCAGTATATTTGCACATTCAATATTGGAATCAGGGCCGTAGCTATGGAGGGGAGCCTCCCCCACACCTATCTTGAAATCAAAAAAGTTGCATATTTCATGGATTAAAAACATAAAAGTTGTATATTTCATGGGTTAAAAAAAGATAATAAATTTTTAATTTTGGGAAAAAAAGTTTTAAATTTTATGGCTTAAAAATATAAAAGTTGGGATTTTCAAAAAACTTGCATATTTCTTGGATTCAAAAATATAAAACTTGCATATTTCATGGGTTAAAAATAATAAAATTATAAATTTTTATATAAAAGTAAGGATTTTCAAACGTTGAAAAAATATAAATAACTTAACCAGAAGGTGTAATTTGATACCTTTTTTTTTAAGAAAGTGTGGGACTTTTATTTTTAGTCCTGAACTTTTTTTTTTGTTTCGAGGAAAAAAGTTGTGTTTTTAGGTTTTTAGGCTAAAAAAAGTTGTAATTTTTGACCTCCTCCTCCCCTTCCCACCAAATCTCCTTCACTATGGCCCTGATTGGAATCTGTTTTGAAAATATTCACTGTGTGATTTTTAATTTACTTTTTTGCTTGATGAAACAGACCATATATTCTATACACAAACATATACTATTTAAGTCTGTTGTAAAAATATTTACTGTGCAATTTTTAATTTACTATCTTGCTTGAAAAAACAGAGCATAGATATTAATATAGACAAGATGGCAAGATCTGCAAAATCCGTCTGGACCCTGCCATTAAATGGGTCCTTAGTCATCAGAGTCGTATTCTCTCATTGAATGGAGCTTAAATAATTTATTTAAAAATATACATAAATAATTTATTCAAAATAAACGTATATCTCCATTATCTGGCGTCCAGATTGGGGTTTTAATTTTTGACCTCCATGTTTAGAGAAAATGCTAATACACTAGGTACATAAAATTCTTAATAACGTTTCTTTATTGTAATGTACAATACCAAAGCCAATATTTAAACCTACCGTCTCGAATGAGCAAGAATACTTTCTTATAAAAAAAATAAAAAAGTTTTTTTATTAATTATAATGTAGTAATAAGGTTATTAGCATTTTGGGACAGGAAAGATGGTTCATGGAAAAAAAGTGTAATAACTTTTTTAGTGTATTTTTTTACCTTTTAGGTGGTTTTTAATTTTCTAATTTGAATAATATTTTTGCAAATCGGGGGGAGGTCATGGAAAAAATGATATTTTTTTTTTGTTTGGACTTTTTTTAACTTTTATGGGGTTTTTAATTTTTTTATTCTGAATATCAAAAAACTTGTGTTGAGAAACAATTTTTTTATTTGGGGGAGAGGGAGAGGGTCATGAAAAAAATATATATTTCCCCCACATTGTTCTCACACTAGAGAATTAAGCACTAGGAACACAAAAAAAATTATTTGTTAATATGTTTACTGATTTTACATTTTGTTTAACCTCGTACTATTCTACTTAATTAAGCATCCCCTAAGTCCAGGACTTGTGTGGGCTAGTAGTAAAGGGAACCACCGGCTTTAATTGACTTTCTAACCAATTTATAGGGAGTGTCCACTTCACTTACGTCTTCGCCAAATTTAAATTATTAATTAACTGAAAAAGGTAAATCGGCGCCGGTAAGAATCGAACTCACGCTATTTGTGTAGTAAACTCGCCAAGTACGATGCGGTAGTCCACTACACCAATCCTCCCATTTAAAACCCACCTGTAAAAATGGAAATACCCTGGTAGAAATTATATGAACTGCGGTACTTGGTTAGCCAGGTTTATACTCTTATTTGCTGTTTAACATGTTGGTTGCCATGAGAGTCACTCTCAATATTTTTTCCATATTAGATTTAATACAGTTTAGAAAGAGAAGATTACGGGTGGTAGCCAACATCCTAAGCTGTATGCTAATTACTTATGTAAATATTTATGTATTTACAATTCTAATTTATTTAATCCTCTGCCACATACACCTTATTTATGGAACGTTATAGTTTGACGCACAGATCTGTTGCTACGGGAAATATGTTTGGAATGTGTGTGCAAGTGGGAGGCCCATTGTAGGCGAATGATTCATCTCCCTTTCGTCCGAGACTTTCTTTCATGCGGATAACTATACTACAGACATGGCGTTAAAATTACGCCTACCTTTAAACAATTTTTTCTAATTTGCGACTCTTATAAGTTCATAATCACACGCATTTTGCGTGTTCTTATAGGCCCATAAGAGGTCTGTACTTTTTGTTCTTTTGGGTGGGCAAGAGACCTGGCCTATCGCTTGACGTTTTCCGTGCAAATGTCAATGTCGCTTTAAAGTTGAATATTCTACAAAATTTAGTGTTTAGGTTATTTTTACCATGTTAAAATTGTGGCTTGGTTAATTGCAGTAAAAAAGAGAAGAGATGACTATAAAATATATCAAAATATCATTTGTTCTTAGAATTTTAAACATGGTATAAACTGTAATGCCAATCCGAAACAAAAATCCCTAAATCAGTCATCAATTTAAATGTATTTTTTTTTTAATTTTAGAGCACAATAGAAAAAATTGTATAAAGCACTCGTTTCATAACACGTTTTTAGCGCACTAGTACTTTAGAAAACTCGCCGCAACCGGCTAGTTTTCTAAACTTGTACTATAAAAGTCGAACACAATTTTTAAAGTTTTGATTTATTTATCGTTAAACGTGTTCTTTATAGCTTTAATTATTTAATAATAAATGTAATAGAACATAATGAGTTATTTGTTTACTATAATTTGTACTATAATAGTATAATAATTATAATATTATAATAATGTTGTTTTTTGTTATTAAATTCAATTTTGACTTGTAAGGAAAATTTATTTAACCGTATGTGGATGTATACATGAATTTGTGAAAAATTAATATTTATTTTATTGAAACTATATTTTTAAACTCAAAAAAAAGTTGAAAACGTCAAAAAATAATAATTAAAACACTCAAAAATATCAAAAAATATCAAAAAATGGTAATCTACCATAAGGACCACTGCTGCAAGGAGATATATTTTTTAAAAAATGACACTGAATATGATAAATTTATTCCATTTTCATGAATATTATTCACTTCCCGGTCATTTTACACTAAAAATATCAAACATATGAATAAGCAAACTTGCAGCAGAAAGTGTGCACTTACTGTGTTTTTTTAATGTGGGTTTCTGCAGATTAAGTGGTTATTCATCAACTAAGCAACAACATTCATTCAAAATCATTAAAATGTATCAATATGGGACCACTAATCTCCAAAGGGTTAAGTAAATAACTTGGTAGAAGAAAGAAAAAAAATATTTATAAGATAAAATTAAAAACTTAATAATAAATAAACAACATAATCATACAATTCTAAAAAAAAATATATTTTTTTTGCAATGCATAAAATATATTTTTTTTATTATTACGTACATGGCATATTTTTTTTGCCGCCAAATTTTAAATGAACACGTGAAAAATCACTGTGCAACATATCAACTTCTTCGCTCAGATTTAGGCCTTAAACTGAATGTCCGAAAGATACTGAGACGCGGAAAGCAGTAGTTAGTCGGATTTGGGAGAAATCACAAATTTCAATATTATTATTAAAAAAGATTTTGCTTATACTGGGTGTCCAGAACTCGCTTCCATCCTTGAAGGGACACATAATATATTAAAAACTATGATAAAAACTCATAAACATAGGGCCGCAAATCGGTCCTAATGGAGTTACTGCCCATTGAATGTAGGTCCCTTAAATAGGAACCTAAAACATCGCTAATAAAATAATTTGACACTTCAGAGCGATTCCACATTAAAAACTAAGAAAAAAAGTTTTTTACACCTTGGCCCAAATATAAATATTAGGTGAGTTATGGAATCTTAAATAGTAACACTTTTTAGGGACATGTCCTGTAATTTTTTTTTTAATACATTTTCCTCAAAAACAGTTGCTTTTACGGTATTACACTAAAATAATCTTTTCGTGTATTTTTACATAAAGAATCCATAATTTGAAAAAATAATGCAAAAAATTTACACTGAAAATAGTTTTGGGCAAAAATGTGGTAAGCCACAGCCATTTCGCACGCCTAGGCGCGCTTTCTGTAAAACTTATAAACAAAAACAACTTAAAATAATTGACCGTAATAATACTAAACCATATGCAAAACATTGTCCTTCTAGTTCAAAGGGCTTCAGAGATATCAAATAAAAACCCCATTTTTGGTATCCCCTTTAACAGGCCATAACTCCATTAGGAGCGATTTGCGGGTCTACACGTTGATAAACTTTTTTTAATATTTTTTGATGTAGTTTGTGTACCTTTAAGGATGGACGCGAGTTTTGGGCCACCCTGTATTTAGCAAATTTTCACTTTTGATTTAAATCTTTTAGCGACTAATCAGAAAAGATGCCTTTCTGGATGCTAATAAAAATGTGTGAAGAAAATTGAAAACAAAAATTATCTTAAGATTCCACGAAAAACCAAAAAAGTCACTTTAATCCGTACTTATTTTTCGTGCTAATTGCCGACCATAGTTCATAGATCCGAATGCGGATGAAAGTATCTTTTTTGGTTTTTCGTTTGGACTCTTTAAGCTTTTGGGACAACTAAAGATCCATATTTCTGGATTTTCTTTTTATTAACAACCGGAAAGACATCTTTTCTGATAATTCGCTAACCGATTTGAAACAAAAGTAAAAGTTTGACCACCCCTAACTGTCATTAAAAGATTTTTGTTGTTGTTCCAGGACTTGTCCATAATAAAAAACCCCATGATATGCATAACATGCAACCTTTGCCTAAAGGAATTTTGGAATTTCTATCAAAGATGTATACTAGCACACAACATACTACAAAATAGCGTAGCCAAAAGCAGCGAAAGATACTCACAAACCGCGGCTATCCAGAAAAAAGACGACATAAGCTTTATTTTGAGTAAAAATTGCCAAGAAATAGGCAATATAAACAGTATACAAAAACTATCGAAAAAAATATCAGAGGAAAACAAACAAATGGAGGAAACTTTAATATTAAGAAAAGCTTTTAATAGAAATAAAGACGAAGATTCTGGTAACAAAATCTTGAATTTAGCAGAATATATAGCACCGATACAAGCAGATGATACGATAGACCTAGATGACGAGAACAGCGTAGATAGATGCATCAAAAAAATTAATAGGGACATCCAGAAAGTACTGCCCCCGACAAAAGATCTACAAGAAACTATTTCGAAAAATACGGATAGTTCTGTATCCAAACCCAAAACCTTTCAAGAAATAATTCAACAAAAAAATCAGATGCATTTGAAAGTGCTGAAAAATATAGAAGAGGGCAATAAAAGGAGATCTAGGGAGAATGCAGTTGAAACAATAGTCAGTGAGAACCCAAGATTGTCGAACAGTAGTGTAGATGTAGAGGAAGACAAAAGTTTGAAAACAAACGGTAAAAAGAATGAGATGGAAACAATTCAGACACAACTTACACGATGTATTGAAAAACTAAGGTCAAAACAAAACACTGAAAACGCAGATGAGTCCGGCAGATCAAATCTTACGGCACAAACGGCCGAAAGAAAAATGAGAAATTCTGAAAGTCCCAAAGTAAAGAGAGCTATTGAAGTTATAAATAAAAATCTTAGGGATATAAGAAAACCATTCGCAAGAAAATTAATTGAAAATTTTGAAAACCCTACATTAGTGGAGAATACAGAAATTGACGATAAAATAGAGCAATGCAAAACTTTTAATATAACGAGTAAAAAGGTAAAACAGATAATGGACCTGAGTCCAAAAGTTATGGTTAGAAAACTGAATATTGGCCAAGATACTGTGATTTTGCGTGAAAATGGAGTTCCTGTAATTCCCCAGCGGACGCCAGAAAAAGAAGAGAGGAACGAACTTATCGAAAACAAAAGGAAGAAATTTAAAGGATTTGATAAAGTCAGTCCTCGAAAAACTGTTATACAATCTACCAAAGGCAACACTTCAAAAGAATCACAAAATCAAGTTCCAATGACTGTTGAAAAAATCAACAAAGATGTAAATGCCACAAATAAAAAAGAAAAACTTTTTGTCAACTCTGAAATATTGAACTATGTAAAAGTTAGAAGGGTTGAAGATGACATACCTCAATCCAAGAAAGACCCAACAAAAAAAATTCACTGGAAAACAAAAAGAAAACTAGAAATGTTAAATAAACGTAATGAATTCATTGAACTTAAAAAACGCAAGAAAGCAGAAAAAGAATTAGCAAAATTAGCAAAACAAAATAAAGATTCTAAGGTTTTGCAAAATAACAGTGCAGAAACCCCATCAGGGGTTTCACAGAAAAAAGTTTCACCAAAAAACAACACAGAAAATTCACTGGCAAATAAAGACTCTCAAGTTTCTCAAAAAAACAATGCAGAAATAATCTCAGCGGTTTCACAAGAAACTGTAAATTCCCAAGTTCCCATTAAGAAGAAAAGGGGAAGACCTAAGAGAGTTGAAGGAGCACCGAAACAGCAATACAGAAAAAAAAACTTTAATAAAAAGAAATCAGAAAAAACAATGTTGCCATATATTGACGACTATTGTGACACAATTGAAGTTTTCTCAGGTGGTGAAGATGACATGGCTGTAGGAAGGGAAAGCTTAAATCCCTTTGTAGCAGACCAAAGTCAATTTTCTACTCGTAGAAATAGTATACCACCCCCATATCCATATGATTATAACAGATCTAATCTACCACAAAATCCATATGATTATAACAGAAGTAATCTACCACGAAATCCATATGATTATAACTTAAGTAGTAACCCATATCCATACAATTATAACCCACCTAATAGCATAAGAAATAATAACTCACATACTGCACCTGAAGGTTACTATAACAATGCTTTAGCTTTGCCTAACGTTTGTACTGAAGAGGACATTATGGACCTTCAAAGTTCCTTAACGAACATAACAAGTAACAATGAAGACAACTTTAGTGATATAAAAATATTAAATTCATACTCGATGGGACCTGATGATCACCTTTTTGATGTTAGTACTCAGCCAAAAGGTTATTTGCCTGAAGATGAGCCTATTGTTAAAAAAGAAGCTGATGTGCTGGAAATCATTGATTTGGTTGGAGCCCCTGGGGAGGATATTGTGGATCGGCCTGATTATATTTGTACCCAACCAATGGCTAAGGCACCACTGGATGCCGTTCCCCAGTTGCCACAGTTACAATGGTATCCACCATCTAATATGTATAATGATTAAGTTTAGAATCTTACCAAAGACAATTCCATAAGTGATGTGTAGAAATTCAACGTTAAATCAACGTTTTTTCTAACGCGTATAACACTACGATATTTTAAGAACGCTTTAACATAGAGACTTGACATTTTGACGAAAGGTGTTTTGCCACGTTCAAAATCTTTGGTCCAAAATTTAAGTCTCTGTGTCTCTTGAGTAGCTCTGCATACGATATATTCTGGTTTCCGCTGATTTTCACCGCCTGATATTTCGGTGAATATGGGCGGAGCTAAAGCGTCTAGGCCAAAGACTTTATCAGAACTACTATGACGTAATCACAAAATAATACCTTTAGTCGTATTTTACATAGTATATATTATTATGATAATAACATATGTTATTATCATCCATCTTTAAGTCAATCCACGTGCAACCAAAGGGCGCTGGGGCCTAGGGGCAGAGGGAAATATTTTGAAGTAGTCATTGGCCATGAAAATATATATCCCTATGTTTTTTTATGAAGCATTTGCGCTGAAGTATTTATTTTGTATGATTTTATTTTTATTTCTGGCCCGTTTTCTTTGACATTTGGAATCTCCCATCACATAGGTATAGAGTATATTTGACTGTTTAGATAATAATGCCGCAATTTTTAGTTGGAAAAATTATAGTTAAGTAACTTTTTCAATACTATAATACAATAACACTGGCCCTTAAAAAGTTCAGCTACTATTAACTGGACTATATTTTACTTTCCCCGAGGAAAGTCTTGCGTTGGTAAAAAAATAAAATTATTGCTTTTTTTTAAGTTTCTCGGCGTTTTTTATCCAAACCACGATAACTCGAGAACGCTTTCAGCTAAAGACTTCAAATTTGGACTATTGGTGGCTCATCCAAAGTTCTTGGTTGGGATTTTTTTTGGTAAAGTCGGGGTGGGAGTAATGGGGTAAAAACTATTTTTTTCAATCACATTTTTTTTTTCGTTTTACAAAAAATTAACTTTAAAAAAAAAAGTTTTTCTAAAAAAAGATTTAAATTTTTGCGTTTGCCAAAAAAAATACCCATAGAAGAAAGTATTATTTTCAAAAAACATAATAATAAAATACATAAGAAAAACATAGTCCAGTTAAGAGTAATTGATATTTTTTATTTTTTGTGGGCCTGTGGAATTTTCAAATGAACCCCTTTATTTTTTTGTTGTTGTGTAATTTATATTAAATTATTATTGTTAATTGATAATTTGGTTAACTATATTTTGAAAATGAGGACTAAAACTTTTATTTTACGTCTGTTTAGAGTATATTTTTGCGTTATAATTATTATAAACTTAAAAATCTCACTATTAATATTTATTTGCAGTATATTTACTGCCATTTTATAATGTTTATGTTTTTTTTTGTTTATTTAATAGTAGGTTTTTGAACTTTGTTATGTAAATCATACATAACACTTAATATGTGTTAAAAAGCCGAAACGTCGTTCCTGAAAAATGAGAACTTGCCAGAGACTAGAAATTATTCTTTTTTTATATAATTAATAGGGTAGTTATTTAATATATTATCTTATAATTGAGTACTTTATATGAATAAGAACTTATTTTTGTTTATATGTAATTAATTAACTTATAAATGAATACCTTATTAATTGTTTAAAAAAAAGAATAATTTGTTATGCATGTCAAGTGGTCATTTTTCAGATATGTTGTTTTGGAATCTACAAGGAGATAATATACATATTGTGTAATTTGGGGCTGTCCATTAATGCCATCACGCATGTACACTAGTAGAAATTTAACGTTAGATAAACGTTTTTTCTAACGCGTTTTTAATACATAAGTGTCCCGGTTTCTAACGTTAAGTGTCTAACGTCAGGATAACGTTTATCTAACTTCCACCGTTAGATTAACGTTGTTCTAACGTTAGACCCTAACGTTAGAATCCTAACATTCAAACTACATTTATCTAACGTTAGGTCAAGTCGTTATAACGTTATTTTCCACCAGGGTAAGGGGGTAGTAAAAAGCATGAGGTAGTTGTATGAGGGAAAGGAACAAATTAAGTGCCTATTTTTGCGTTTTGTTTTATGTAAAAAAATAGCAAAAATTAAAAATATATTTTAGGAGACTGAGGGATTAACAAAACTAGGCAAAAAATATCCGAAATTGACGTGACGAATCGTCACTTTTTTTACAAAAAGTCCCAACTTAAAATACATTGATAACAAAAATTTCTCAACTCAAGAAAAAAGTTTTACACCTGACGAAATTTACTCACCAATTTCCCAACTGTGCCCCTCAATTTACCCAACTATTCCACCAATTTCCTAAATCTGCCACTCAGTTTTACCAACTGAACAGTTGATTTTTCCAACTCAAACGTGGTTGGGGGGTAGCCAACGTTTACTAGCAAATAGGTAATTAAAAAAGTACATATAGTGCGGAGTAGGAATGTTACGGAGTAGGGTATTAGGGAGTAGCGAAATTGAGAGTAGGAATGTTAGTCACTCTTAGTTTGGCAAACTAATATGCAAATGGTAGTTACCTTAGGTATACCTACCATCTGAAAGTTTATTGGCAAATTTTTGCATGTGTTATTAAAAAATGACTGAAAATTATTATACTGCGCATACTTTGCAGCTCTATTTTTGTTTTTTTTTTTGGAGATGTGAGTGGTTACGCGAAAAGGGACCTGAAGGTATAAAAATTTGATTTATGGGTTTTTGGTCTTTTGGATGCATTGGTAAATTAATCCAAACATAAAATTTTTATCTCTCTATTTTTTTTCTTTTAGGTTCTTTTTCGCGTGACCACTTACTTTATTTTTATATCTATAAGTATTGTAGAATCTTTTAATAATTATTAATTATAATTTAAGATCACATGTGGTTTTGGAGTATATCAAAGGAAGCCATTTTAAAGTTGCTTATATTTTTAACGTTGAAAATAAATGATAGATAAAATGAACACAGGTAGAAATCTTTGAAATGCATTTAACGACTTCTGCGCCATGTTTTTTCAATACTATTTTTTTAATTTTTTCACAACTTTGTTCATATATATCTCTAAAACGACTGTACCGATTTAAAAAATCAAAACATCAGAAAAAAATACCTTTAAAGGTGGAACTTCCTGAAAAATAACGTTAGATCGACTTGACCCAACGTTAGATGAATGTGGTTTGAATGTTAGATGGCTAACGTTAGGGTTTAACGTTAGATTAACGTTTATCTAACGTTAGAAGTTTTACCAAACGTTAGATAAACGTTATTCTAACGTTAGGCAACTAATGTTAGGAATTCTAACGTTAGAAATCGTGACATTTATACAATAAAAACGCGTTAGAAAAAACGTTTATCTAACGTTAAATTTCTACTAGGGTTCAAACGATGTGTCGCGCGACCCATATTGCTAATTAAAATTTTAAGGTTAGAGGTTAGTTTAAAAATCATGCCATTTACATAAATAGAAAGCCTATTCAAATACCAAATTAACTTTGATTTTCGATTTTTTATATATCTTATCGTTTTAAAGATAATGTGTGTAGAAAAGTTAATGGCACACCTGGGCTGAAACCAGAACTTAATTCTCATAGATTTTTGATAAAAAAAAAACAAATTTAAAATAATTCAACGGAGATTTTTTTAGCCTTTAATTTCAGCGTGATAAATATATTTCTTCCCGCCCGTTGCAAGTTAAAAATGGCTTCCTTTGACATCATAAGTTATAATTATGTGTATCTTGTCCTATAATAAATAATTATAATGTTTTGGTTGTATAAAGTGCGGTCCAAAAGTCACCCCCCGTCTTAAATCTTGAGCGAGTTGAGAAACCGGCTTTAAATCTGGAACATATAAATAAGACAAGGGGTTATATACCTGGCTGGCTCGGAAAAATGTTCGATGTTTCGAAAATTGAGTTTTCCGGCCAGAAAAAGTGGAAATTTTAGTTTAATAAAAAATCCCTTCGTTCATGAAATAGCTATTGCAATTAGGAACAACACCTAAAAATGTCAGATTGATCGGTAAATTGGTCTTCGAGAAATCGTGGTCACCGCAAAAAAAAGGCGTTTCGGGGCATGGGCCATGGATTCCACAATTTTACGAATTTTTCAATAAAAAAAATTCATAAACACATAGAAACATATACTATTTGATATTTTGTAGGTCGTTCAAATAAAGTTGTGATTAC
>OY294053.1:21156943-21222655 GCA_958510825.1 Brachypterus glaber
CTAATAATTATGTGCTGTCTGGGTTATGCCTCGTGTTATGCATTTAAACTACAGTTAACATTTATATTGTAATATATAATCGTATAAATAATGCTTTTAATATTATTTATTTAAACTAAATTAATTTAAATTAACATCAGCCCCTTTTTTAAACCTGAAACTAGTACCGTCATACAAGGCAGGCCATTTAAGACATAGGGCCCTGTTTGCGCCCCAATTTTTATTCCAAATCCGAAGGATTTTTTTAGATGGCTCTTCTAGTTCTCGAGTTATGGTCCTTTAAAATTTAGATGCCATTTTTCGCGTGAAACTTTTAAAAAAATTGAAATGGGGCGGAACTGAAACCAGATATTAACTCGGGAGGTCCAAATTAGTGGGAGGGGTGGTTTTCAAACCGATTGGGGAAGACAAAATTTCCACGAACAATTTGGTCATCGATAGATTCGCTCCTCCTGATTTCAAATCCGAAAGAATTTTTCAGATAGCTCTTCTAATTCTCGAGTTATGGCCCTTTAAAATTTAGATGCCATTTTTCGCGTAAATTTTTTAGTTTTTTGAAAAAGTTCAGATAGGGCGAAACTGACACCAGAAATGAACTCAGGAGGTCCAAATTAGTGGAAGGGGGTGGGTTTCAAGTCGATTGGGGATGACAAATTTTTCACCCTCAAAAAAATCCAAGGGGCCTTTGCTTTTTTCGGCAAATTTTAGGGCCCCGATCGGGCCCTAATTTTGGTCATCGATAGATTCGGTCCTCCTGATTCCAAATCCGAAGGAATTTTTTCGATAGCTCTTCTAGTTTTCGAGTTATGGCCCTTTAAAATTTAGGTGCCAATTTTCGCGTAAATTTTTTACTTTTTTGAAAAAATTGAGATAGGGCGGAACTGATGCCAGAAATGAACTCAGGAGGTCCAAATTAGTGGAAGGGGGTGGGTTTCAAGTCGATTGGGGATGACAAATTTTTTAATTTTTAATTTTTTAAGGCCCCGATCGGGCCCTAATTTTGGTCATAGATAGATTCGGCCCTCCTGATTCCAAATCCGAAGGAATTTTTTAGATAGCTCTTATAGTTTTTGAGTTATGGCCCTTTGAAAAGTTAATCCCATTTTTCGCGTAAAAATTTCACTTTTTTTAAAAATTGTAAATAGGGCGAAACCCCGATCGGGCCCTAATTTTATTCATCGATAGGTTCGGCCCTCATGATTCCAAATCCGAAGGAATTTTTTAGATAGCTCTTATAGTTTTCGAGTTATGGCCCTTTAAAATTTAGATGCCATTTTTCGCGTAAATTTTTTACTTTTTTGAAAAAATTGAGATAGGGCAGAACTGATGCCAGAAATGAACTCAGGAGGTCCAAATTAGTGGAAGGGGGTGGGTTTCAAGTCGATTGGGGATGACAAATTTTTCACCCTCAAAAAAATCCAAGGGGCCTTTGCTTTTTTCGGCAAATTTTAGGGCCCCGATCGGGCCCTAATTTTGGTCATCGATAGATTCGGTCCTCCTGATTCCAAATCCGAAGGAATTTTTTCGATAGCTCTTCTAGTTTTCGAGTTATGGCCCTTTAAAATTTAGGTGCCATTTTTCGCGTAAATTTTTTACTTTTTTGAAAAAATTGAGATAGGGCGGAACTGATGCCAGAAATGAACTCAGGAGGTCCAAATTAGTGGAAGGGGGTGGGTTTCAAGTCGATTGGGGATGACAAATTTTTTAATTTTTAATTTTTTAAGGCCCCGATCGGGCCCTAATTTTGGTCATAGATAGATTCGGCCCTCCTGATTCCAAATCCGAAGGATTTTTTTAGATAGCTCTTATAGTTTTTGAGTTATGGCCCTTTGAAAAGTTAATCCCATTTTTCGCGTAAAAATTTCACTTTTTTTAAAAATTGTAGATACGGCGAAACTGACATCAGATCTGAACTCAGGAGGTCCAAATTAGTAAGAGGGGTGATTTTCAAGCCGATTGGGGATGACAAATTTTTCACTCTCAAAAAAATCCAAGGGGTTAACCTTTGCTTTTTTTCGGCAAATTTTAGGGCCCCGATCGGGCCCTAATTTTGGTCATAGATAGCTTTGGCCCTCCTGATTCCAAATCCGAAGGAATTTTTTCGATAGCTCTTCTAGTTCTCGAGTTATGGCCCTTTAAAATTTAGATGCCATTTTTCGCGTAAATTTTTTAGTTTTTTGAAAAAGTTCAGATAGGGCGAAACTGACACCAGATATGAATTCAGGAGGTCCGAATTAGTGGGAGGGGGTGGGTTTCAAGCCGATTGGGGATGACAAATTTTTCACTCTCAAAAAAATCCAAAAATCCAACCTTTGCTTTTTTTCGGCAAATTTTAGGGCCCCGATCGGGCCCTAATTTTGGTCATAGATAGCTTTGGCCCTCCTGATTCCAAATCCGAAGGAATTTTTTCGATAGCTCTTCTAGTTCTCGAGTTATGGCCCTTTAAAATTTAGATGCCATTTTTCGCGTAAATTTTTTAGTTTTTTGAAAAAGTTCAGATAGGGCGAAACTGACACCAGATATGAATTCAGGAGGTCCGAATTAGTGGGAGGGGGTGGATTTCAAGCCGATTGGGGATGACAAATTTTTCACTCTCAAAAAAATCCAAAAATCCAACCTTTGCTTTTTTTCGGCAAATTTTAGGGCCCCGATCGGGCCCTAATTTTGGTCATAGATAGATTTGGCCCTCCTGATTCCAAATCCGAAGGAATTTTTTTGATAGCTCTTGAGTTATGGCCCTTTGAAAAGTTAATCCGAAAGAATTTTTTAGATAGCTCGTGGTTTTCGAGTTATAACTCCGTAAAACAGTATCACATTTTTTGCGTTAAATTTTCACTGTTGGCAACATTGCTAAAAATCAATGTTGCCAACTTTAAAAACTCTAGGGATAGTTATGTTCTGCTAATGGCAAACCTGAATAAGTTGAGGTTAGTTTAATGATTTATTTGAACTACTAGGGGGATGTAAACTTCATTCATAGTTAAAAATTAAAACAAGAACTTTTTAATATCCTAGTATCTTTATTTTTAATGAAGTACAAAACACAAAAAAAAATTGTATTCACAACCATGCAATTTTCTGTACAATTAAGTCCTTAGATAGTTAAATAAATCGAATCTGGAACAAAAGGTAAAAAATTAAAACTGTGAACAATAAGTAAATTTACGGACTACAGGTCGACCAAACCACTAAAGAAGCCCGGAGTCTTTAATAAAAAGCTTCGGTAAGAAAGGCCACAGGCTGCTAAAGTGGAAAAGTCAGTTTGCAGTCTTTATCAACCACAAAAGAGGGAAAATGAACCTAGACAACACACACAATCACAGTACATCTAATGCAGGGTGACCACAGGATTTGCAAAATAAGATTTTCCCAGATTTCCCTGATGGATGGATTTTCCCTGATTTTAATACCTACATACAAAAAAGGTTTTTAAAGACGTGAAGGGAGCTAAACATAAACATAAGGTTGTAAACAAAAGAATATTTCTCACTATAATATAAAAAGTTTTTTCAAAAATTTAAAAATTAAATATTTATTTTGCTCGAGTTTAATTTCGACTTTTTTAAAGTTAACCAAATTCCCTGATTTTCCCAACTTCCTGATCTGTGGGCACCCTGTAATTAAGGCTCTGTAGACCTTTACTTGTAATGAATGACTAAATAAATTTTAAAAAAATGAATGAACTGACATCCATGTCAGATATGCATTAGACATTTAAATGCCCAGTCAGACAGCTGATGTAGATCTGATGGATCAATCAATTAGTTCCAAGAGATATCCATCAATTGTCTGGTAAATTGTTAAAGTCGAGCATTTGGTTGTCTAATGAACATGCGAAATGGATGTGCTCTGGATAAACACTAGATATACCATGTTGTACGACAATTCCTTGTCTAAGTCCCTCGTCCCGTTGAGGAAGATAACGGTTCTGGCTAAGGATCTCGACAAAAGGCAAAAGTGACTAAAACCTGAATTCCTATGCAGAGAAAATCCCCCATAGGCGAGAAACTTACACTATGAGGCATTTCCCCTGAAGCAAAACAAGTCAAGATAGGCATCAAAAACAACCGTTACCCCATACGGGCGATTAGAAATTGACACAATTGATACGTTTGATTTGGTCACGAATGTTACCACGGTGTCCGGTCGCTATTCTCAGAAGTCTAAACTAAGACAACTACTAAAAGTGTTGCAAAAAAATTCCATAATATTCCTCCCGGAAGAACTACAAAATTCTTTTGGAACTTTCTAGCAGGTGCTTATTTTAGGGTCCTCCAATAAGTTGACCCCATACCCTCGATTTCGTGATCACAAAGGCACCAATTTTCCCTATCCAGGCCACAATCGCCTCTGCGATCCCCAGTTACCTTACCAAAAGCACCGAAGCACTTTTGAGCGGGTGGAAAGGTGCCGTACGCTTCCAAGTACATGGAAATACGACGCTATTCCAAAAGGTTAGTTTGCCCACCTGCATGCGCCGCCAATGAATTAAATATACTGTGTACTGAAAGGCGCTACGGACTGAATCATACTCAGTCGGAAGGTCCTGTCTAGCACTCAACCAGTACCATATCCAATGGCATGTTTCCCAAAAAATAACATGCATCTTTATAAGAACTTGACAATAAAATTTATTTATTAGCAAGCCCCCAGTATAAGTAATTCAATACGTAAATTATTGACACGGAATACTTCGGCGATCTCGCCGCTCAATAGATGTCATTAATGATATACGATAATAATAATAATAATATAAATAATAAAAATAAAGATACTTGTGCTACTTTGGGTTATTGAGAGTTTAGCCGTTTACAATTCATTGAACGCAAAGTTAACCCATTGCTATCACCCTCCAGTTACTGGCCAGAGAATTTGCAAATTTAAATATTGTTCACAAAAGCTGCTGTTTTAACTTTTTACCTTTAAGTGGACTTATACAATCACCACAGTAATTAAATTAGGGACTCTGAATAAAGTGAAATTAATCTTTCATTGAAAAATAATGCCACTTCATTCAAAGACCCGAATTCAAAATTGTCATGATCATATAAACCCACCTTTTTTTGTCCTGTTGAGTTTGACTTCTCGTTTTACACTGGAATATGATGATTTATGTCCATCAATTTAGTAAGGAATAGGCTTGTACAGTTTTTTACATATTACATCCACATATAAATTTTACATGATAAAAAATAGCTGCTTAGGTGATAAAATAGGTGTCCAGGTAAATAATACTACATAGTTGTGCAGCGAAATATCTACTCCAGTTTATCCAGTTTCATTTTAATCTTTCTTGAAATAATGAACATTGAACCTGAAAAAAAAAACAATATTATAAGGATTGTTATTAATTATAACAAGATACATAATGCTTAAAGCAGCTTTCTAGAGTATACTCGCAGCTGCAAGTTACGGTATGTAAATCCCGATTTTCGAAATCAAAAACGCTGTTGCTTAAAAGTTGCTCCTTTGTAAAAAACTGTGGCAGCTCCAAACCAACACGATTGATGTTTAGAGGTAGCTCAACATTGTATACAGAACCGCTGAAAGCGATTTTGAGTTATCGTGGTCACAAAGTTTCCCGGACAGATATATTTTTCGCGAAAATCATCTTTTTAGGAGTATAAAAACCAATAATTTATTTTAAATTTTTTGGCTAACACTGTGTGTCTTGTGTTAGTAACACAAGACTTTACGGAAAAAGAAAATATTTTTTCCGATTTCTACCAGAGATTGCAATACTTGTTTAGGCAGAAAAAAAGCGTTCTCGAGTCACAATGTTTCCGGACAGACCGACAGACAGACATTTCTTTTTTCTGCATATCCAACAATAACGCAACATTTTTCGAGACACCTTTAACTAACGTAAAACTTTTACATGGAAAAGTAAAGTTTAAACACAAAAAAAAATCAAATATACCAACGGTGGCCATATTTAGAAGTTCTCTTCTTTATAAGGTTTCTTTATTGGGTTTAGCTGAAATCGTCAGCTATCATGATAATAAAGTTTTCCAGACAGATACAAATTCAGTTTCTTAGTTGGCATTTTGTTTTCGAGTCTTTAACTCAAAATGTTTTTGAAAGAAAAAATTATAATTAAAAAAATACAATATTTTAAGCAAATAAATACTTTAAACTACATTTAACCAACCTGACTGTCGTGTAGACGCTCTTTTTACATAGTGATTCACTTAGAATATGAAAAAAAAAACGATTTTTGTAAAAAAATTAAAAACTAATATTTCGTTTTTGTTTTTAAAAAATACTTCTTCGAAACAAGGAATATTCTTTGAAAACAGAAAATATATATTTTTAATTTTTTTTTACAAAAATACTTTTTTTTGTAAAAACAGAGTCGAAATGACAGCCCGGTTAGTGGAATATAGTTTAAAGTGCCTATTTAGTAAACCAGATTGGGTTTTTTGCATGTATACCGTGTACTATAATAAAACAAGATTTGTCTATATCGGTATATAATAATGATAAAATCTGCCAAGCGCTTTCGGCTATTACGCCATCATCAAAGGGCTAAGCTCTGAAAAAATAACATTGACATGAACGGTTGTTCAAAAAAAAATTTTATATAAATGTCTGTCAACTTACTTGTCAGAGGTTTCTCACTAGCAATGATATTAGTAGTGTTACGTTACAACATACATAACTGAGATTAAAATTGTACTTTCTTAAGTAAAACATAAATTAAATTAAAATCGCAAAAATTAGAGAATTTGAGATGACATTTCTAATTTTTGCAATTTTTGCGATTTTAATTCAATTTAATTTATGTTTTACTTAAGAAAGTACAATTTTAATCCCAGTTATGTATATTGTAACGTAATACTACTAATATCATTGCTAGTGAGAAACCTCGAACAAGTTGACAAACATTTATAAAAAAAATTTTTTGAACAACTGTTCATGTCAATGTTATTTTTTCAGAGCTTAGCCCTTTGATGATGGCGCTTGGCAGATTTTATCTCTATTATATACCGATATACACAAATCTTGTTTTATTATTAATAAACAGTATTTACTTTTTTTTTATTCCAATTTTTACCTGTCCCCGGTAAATGAATACTTTGATACAACCAGTGTTTATTAAAGGTCTTTAGATATTATTATGCTCTCTATAGAGGGCACTAGTGGTTATCAGCAGTACCCGGTGTATTTCCAGTTGTAGTCCAGTTTTCAGGTCAATAACAGAGGCTTTACCTGGAAATAATTCAGGGAGTTTTAATTTTCGGTTTATCTAGTAGGGTTTAAGGCCGCAAATAAAAACCAATTTTGCGACGTTCAACTCGATTTGGAACTGTAATTTTTTAACGTATTTTTCAAAAGACGGATTTTTTAAAATATCTCAAGATGCGTGCATGCTAGGAAAAAAACGTTCTGTATAAAAATAAAGAGGGCGAAATTTACAAAAAAAATTGTTTCATGTATTTTTTTGTACGACTTCTAGCTAATTCACGACACCGCCTTAAACGTTACACTTTAGGTTTTTAGATTTTTATTTTTTTTTTCAAATAACTAAAATTTTTCTTTGAGTCGGTTGGGCATGCCCCTTAGAACATTTGGGGTAAAAATTCACACATTTGTGCCCCGTTATCTCGAGTAAACTGATTTTCGATTAAAAATCACCATTGTATTAAATATAAAAAAACCTTCCTAACTGAGACGTAAAGAAAAACTTTGGTTTTTCGAAAAAACGAAATTATAAATCTAAAAACCTACAGTGTAACTAACGCGGTGCCGTGAATTAGCTATAAGTCGTAAAAATACATGAAACAACATTTTTTGTAAAATTGGTATTTATTTTCATATAAAACGTTTTTTGTCCTAAGATGCACTGATCTTGAAGTATTTTGAAAAAATCGTTTTTTGTGAAAAATACGTTAAAAAAATGACAGTTTCAAATCGAGTTCAACATCGAAAAATTGTTTTTTTTATTTGCGGCCTTAACCCTACTCAATAAACCAAAAATCAAAAATCCCTGAATTATTTCCAGGTGGTAAAGGCTCTTTTATTGAACTGAAGACTGGACTATAGCTGGAAATACGCCGGGCACTGCTTATCAGTCATAAATTTTTCCGGACAGGAGAAAATTTGAATTTTTATTATGTATTTTATTTTCGAGTCTTTAGCTCAAATTGTTTTCGAGTTATCGTCAAAAATTTCTCCGGACAGACTAAAAAAATATTTTTTTAGTTAGTATTTGTTCTTATAAAAATATATTATTATATCTTACCACGTAAAAACTGAGGCCTTGTAATATCAATGAGGGTCCTCCAGGAAAGCTACCATTTTAAAGACCTCTAATTTTTGATGAAAAACCATTTTTCCGTATTTGGCGAAGATTTTTTGGGGATGCCTTTAATTACTGACAAAAAAGATAAAAACGCATTTTTTTGAAAACTGCTCCCGACTGCTCCTCTGCTTATTGAAACTAAATCTGAAAAAAAAAATACAACAAATTAACATACATACAGGGTTGTGAAAAGTCCACTTTTTTAAAATTGTCCAGTCCGGTGGACAAAACCGGACAAATTTGGACAAAACTGGACAAAATCAAAAATTATCCCTTATAATAACACATGGTCATGGAAATAATATTTCAAAAACCAACTGGGGTCTGGCTTAAGGTGTGCGTGCGCGCCGCCGCCGACATACAGTGTCCCGCCGCCAAATATACGACCGGCATAGCGCGTAGTCTGAAAATAACACAATGATTCATTTGATAAAGCTTTAAAATTATTTTTCTATTTTTACTTAAAATTTTCTTTAACAAAATAATTTTAGCAGGCGCAGCGTCACGCCGCGAAAATTTTCGCGGCGCACACCCTTAGGTCTGACGTATCCCGTCCTATACTATTCTTATACATTTTGAAGCGCCGACTCCTAGTCTTTAGCTCAAATTGTTTTCGAGTTATCGTCAAAAATTTCTGCGGACAGACAAAAAAATTTTTTTAGTTAGTATTTTTTATTATAAAAATATATTATTATATCTTACCACGTAAAAACTGAGGCCTTGTAATATCAATGAGGGTCCTTCAGGAAAGCTACCATTTTAAAGACCTCTAATTTTTGATGAAAAACCATTTTTCCGTATTTGGCGAAGATTTTTTGGGGATGCCTTTAATTACTGACAAAAAAGATAAAAACGCATTTTTTTGAAAACTGCTCCCGACTGCTCCTCTGCTTATTGAAACTAAATCTGAAAAAAAAAATACAACAAATTAACATACATACAGGGTTGTGAAAAGTCCACTTTTTTAAAATTGTCCAGTCCGGTGGACAAAACCGGACAAATTTGGACAAAACTGGACAAAATCAAAAATTATCCCTTATAATAACACATGGTCATGGAAATAATATTTCAAAAACCAACTGGGGTCTGGCTTAAGGTGTGCGTGCGCGCCGCCGCCGACATACAGTGTCCCGCCGCCAAATATACGACCGGCATAGCGCGTAGTCTGAAAATAACACAATGATTCATTTGATAAAGCTTTAAAATTATTTTTCTATTTTTACTTAAAATTTTCTTTAACAAAATAATTTTAGCAGGCGCAGCGTCACGCCGCGAAAATTTTCGCGGCGCACACCCTTAGGTCTGACGTATCCCGTCCTATACTATTCTTATACATTTTGAAGCGCCGACTCCTAGTCTTTAGCTCAAATTGTTTTCGAGTTATCGTCAAAAATTTCTGCGGACAGACAAAAAAATTTTTTTAGTTAGTATTTTTTATTATAAAAATATATTATTATATCTTACCACGTAAAAACTGAGGCCTTGTAATATCAATGAGGGTCCTTCAGGAAAGCTACCATTTTAAAGACCTCTAATTTTTGATGAAAAACCATTTTTCCGTATTTGGCGAAGATTTTTTGGGGATGCCTTTAATTACTGACAAAAAAGATAAAAACGCATTTTTTTGAAAACTGCTCCCGACTGCTCCTCTGCTTATTGAAACTAAATCTGAAAAAAAAAATACAACAAATTAACATACATACAGGGTTGTGAAAAGTACACTTTTTTAAAATTGTCCAGTCCGGTGGACAAAACCGGACAAATTTGGACAAAACTGAACAAAATTGGAAAAAACTGCACAAAATAAAAAATTATCCCTTATAATAACACATGGCCACGAAAAAAATATTTTAACAACCAACGGGGGTCTGGCTAAAGGTGCACGTGCGCCCTGCCGCCCAATTTACGGCCCGGCGCAACGCGCCGTTTGAAAATAACTTAAAATTTTGAACATTTTGAAGCGCTGACTCCTAATCTGGCTTCAGAACACAGGATTTTTAAATTATATAAATTCAACAAAATCGATTTTTTGAGTGTTTTGAGGCAAGCGGGGGTGTTCTGTCGTGACTTCTCTATTATAGTGACGCACATATGCGCAAAGGAATGAAGCTGTGAAAATTCTTTTCGCATATATGCGTCACTATAATAGAGACGTCACCGCTTGCCTCAAAACACTTTCAAGAAATCGATTTTGATGAATTTATATAATTTAAAAACAAACATAGTCAACTTACTATCTAAAATACAACCGTTGAATGCAATTATACTTCTTAAAAGACCCAGAATACTACAGAAAAACAAGAGTTGTGCACAAAGCTTTGCTGCAATGATACAAAATTATAAGGAAAAACATATCGGAAAAACGTAAAAACATTTACAAAGACTTAAAGTCCAAATACAAAAATTTCACATACCTGAATAATAAAAACGTAAATTTAAACGATTTTTGGAAATAAATTCTACACTGTTTTAGCTTCTGCCGAGAAGAGATGGCCGCCCACAAAAGTGAAGCTACGCAGACGCCTTGCGCATGTCAAAGCCTGCTTAAAAAAAGACCGATTTTATTGAATTTATGTAACTTAAAAGAAAATATTAGTCTAAAATACAACCTTTGAATGCATTAAAACTTCCTAAAAGACGCATAATACTACAGAAAACCCACCCATTTATACCTGTGAGAAAAACAATGGTGTACTGTTGCAAGCCTCTTTGCTGCGATTATGCAAAATTAGAAGAAAAACATTACAGGAAAACAAAAATAAATATTTTCGAAGTAATAATAAAAGTTTAAATACAACAATAGAATTTACCTGAACAATAAAAACGTTGATTTACCTTGCAATGGCGAGCTCTGTGCTTCAAATCGACCATCTTGGGCGGCATTCAAGATTCGACGCTGCGCATAGATCACAGAACACTAGCATAGATTACTGTAAGGTGACGCTGCGCAAACCCCTTGCGCAGATTGACGTCAGCGAAATTTTTCTTTTCTGGGGGAAATCAAAAATGTTGATAAGTATTTAATAAATTAATACAATTGTTACACGAAAATTGATGATTTTATTAAATTTATGTAATTTAAGAGCGAATTATACTCAATTTCGATCTCTGAATACGTTAAAACTTCTTGAGAATCAGGAAAATTCTACGTCGAAAATTTTATTATAAAACGTAAAACATTTACAATGATTAATAGGAGTCTAATGCGAAAAACTGCAAATACCTGAACAAAAATATCTTTAACTTGAACCATAATTTAGCCATAGCTGAACTTCGATGTAAATTGACTTTTTGATCTTCTGCTTTTGGCGCCATTGCTTCGAAGAGTTTAAAATCGCGACATCTGTGTGAAAATCTGTGAAATACAAAAATGGTGAATGCGCTCCTTGTTAATACATTTATTTTAATAAGTTTTTAACAGTTTTCACAATTCAGATACCGATTATCTAGCAAAGCTTGAATCGAGGTAAAAAATAAAGTAAATGGACACTAAACTATATTTTACTTAAAGCGCCTGCATGACTTTCATGTCAGGTCACTTGGAACACGAAAAAAATGAGAAGAAATAAAATTTCGAAATATATTATTATTGATTATTATATTATATATTTTTTTTGATCAAGGTAATAAAAAAATATATAGGTGCTGAGCACCCCCTGACAGGATATTTTTATAATATTTTCAGTGGTGCTCCAAAGCATTTGGTTGGGGGTTGGGGCAAAGCAAATATTTCCCAAATAAAATTTAAAAATTGATAAATTTTCTAAATAAAAACAACAGCTTACCTTTGACTGTAAAATTTTGATGACTAAAAAAAAGGTCCTCACCTCTGACAAATTCCCAACATTCAAATTTTCCCAAGTAAACAATTTACTGACCAGTTTCCCTTTACACCTGAATTTACATTACTCACAGTATTATTATTTTTAAATGTAAGGTAGCTTCTGTTTTGACTTGAGCACCCCCTGTGGGAGTGCTTAGAGCTTATTTTGCTAGAGGGTGCTCAAAATCATGTCAGGGGGTGCTGAGCACCCCCCATATAAATGTTGTGATTTGCATATCATATGTAGGTATAATATACAAGATTTTATCTACAACTATCATAAAACTTATTAATATTAAATGTATTCTTAGGCATTTTAGAAAAATAATTATTGCACTAGCTAGTGGTATTAAACGTGCTAGTGGTATTAAAAGTGCTAAATCATAATGATTAAACAATGGTACAACCAGGTTGTAAAGATATATATTTTTAAGCTTTACTAATATAAAATCATGATTTTATTTTTTTATTAAAATATAAAAGATATATTGTATAAGTTAAAATCATATACAACTACAACTAACAAAACCATTTGGATTTGGTCTAAAGAGACCCTTTTCAATCCAAATCAAACAGGACCCAAAAACAGCTTTCTGGTGAAAAAAACATTTATATTTTTAATGAAGCTTCTTCGTTTCTTTCTTTAAAGCTATTTTTTTTTCGGGTACACTGTAAAGAACATCTTAAATGTAACTCAAAAAGCTTAAAATAAACTAAATACTATATATTCACATTGTAATTTAAAAAAATGATTGATTTCATATATCTATATATGCTACATAATATGTAATATTATTTATGTCTATATGCTTTAATATTTATAATAGCCATAATTTCTACAGTGGGTAACGTTTTATTTTATATCTGGATGTTTGTGTTTCAAAAGAAACCAAACGCTAATAGCCTAAGAGCTGGTGACCATGTTTATTTCATTATTTTCTCGCGGCTGTATTTTATATATGTATTAAAGAACATTTAAATTAAGCTATTTGCAAATCGCCAGGTCATAAATCGGATTCCCTTGGAAGCTAGAACCTCCGAAAAGGTGGTGAAATGGGGTCCCCAAAAAATAAATTTTTAACTTACCGAATCAAACATATTACATTTAATACTTAGATTTGGCCCTCCTAATTTCAAATCCGAAAGAATTTTTTAGATAGCTCGTAGTTTTTGAATTCTAACCCCTTAAAATAGTATGACATTTTTTGCTTTAGATTTTCTCTACTGGCAACATTGCTAAAAATCAACGTTGCCAACTTTAAAAACTCTAGGGATAGTTATGTTCTGCTAATGGCAAGCCTGAATAAGTTGAGGTTAGGTTTAATGATACATTTGAACTACTAGGGCGATTTAAATTAATTTTAAGGAACCTACCACCGCGGATATATTCATAGTTAAAAATTAAAACAAGAACTTTTTAATATTCTAGTATCTTTATATACAAAACACAAAAAAAATTGTATTCACAATCATGCAATTTTCTGTACAATTAAGTCCTTGGATAGTTAAATAAATCGAATCTGGAACAGAAGGTAAAAAATGAAAACTGTGAACAATAAGTAAATTTACGGACTACAGGTCGACCAAACCACTAAAGAAGCCCGGAGTCTTTAATAAAAAGCTTCGGTAAGAAAGGCCACAGGCTGCTAAAGTGGAAAAGTCAGTTTGCAGTCTTTATCAACCACAAAAGAGGGAAAATGAACCTAGACAACACACACAATCACAGTACATCTAATGCAGGGTGACCACAGGATTTGCAAAATAAGATTTCTGTGATGGATGGATTTTCCCTGATTTTAATACCTAAATACAAAAAAGTTTTTTTAAGACGTGAAGGGAGCTAAACATAAACATAAGCATATTTCTCACTATGATTAATATAAAAAGTTTTTTCAAAAAATTAAAAAATATTTATTTGGCTCGTTTTTGAGTTTAATTTCGATTTCCCTAATTTTTTAAAGTTGACCAAATTCCCTGATTTTCCCAACTTCCCCGATCTGTGGGCACCCTGTAATTAAGGCTCTGTAGACCTTTACCTGTAATGTATGACTAAATGAATTAAAAAAAAAAATAATGAACTGACTTCCATGTCAGATATGCATTAGACTAGATATACCATGTTGTACGACAATTCCTTGTCTAAGTCCCTCGTCCCGTTGAGGAAGATAACGGTTCTGGCTAAGGATCTCGACAAAAGGCAAAAGTGACTAAAACCTGAATTCCTATGCAGAAAAAATCCCCCATAGGCGAGAAACTTACACTATGAGGCATTTCCCCTGAAGCAAAACAAGTCAAGATAGGCATCAAAAACAACCGTTACCCCATACGGGCGATTAGAAATTGACACAATTGATACGTTTGATTTGGTCACGAATGTTACCATGGTGTCCGGTCGCTATTCTCAGAAGTCTAAACTAAGACAACTACTAAAAGTGTTGCAAAAAAATTCCATAATATTCCTCCCGGAAGAACTACAAAATTCTTTTAGAACTTTCTAGCAGGTGCTCATTTTAGGGTCCTCCAATAAGTTGACCCCATACCCTCGATTTCGTGATCACAAAGGCACCAATTTTCCCTATCCAGGCCACAATCGCCTCTGCGATCCCCAGTTACCTTACCAAAAGCACCGAAGCACTTTTGAGCGGGTGGAAAGGTGCCGTACGCTTCCAAGTACATGGAAATACGACGCTATTCCAAAAGGTTAGTTTGCCCACCTGCATGCGCCGCCAATGAATTAAATATACTGTGTACTGAAAGGCGCTACGGACTGAATCATACTCAGTCGGAAGGTCCTGTCTAGCACTCAACCAGTACCATATCCAATGGCATGTTTCCCAAAAAATAACATGCATCTTTATAAAAACTTGACAATAAAATGTATTTATTAGCAAGCCCCCAGTATAAGTAATTCAATACGTAAATTATTGACACGGAATACTTCGGCGATCTCGCCGCTCAATAGATGTCATTAATGATACACGATAATAATAATAATAATATAAATAATAAAAATAAAGATACTTGTGCTACTTTGGGTTATTGAGAGTTTAGCCGTTTACAATTCATTGAACGCAAAGTTAACCCATTGCTATCACCCTCCAGTTACTGGCCAAAGAATTTGCAAATTTAAATATTGTTCACAAAAGCTGCTGTTTTAACTTTTTACCTTTAAGTGGACTTATACAATCACCACAGTAATTAAATTAGGGACTCTGAATAAAGTGAAATTAATCTTTCGTTGAAAAATAATGCCACTTCATTCAAAGACCCCAATTCAAAATTGTCATGATCATATAAACCCACCTTTTTTTGTCCTGTTGAGTTTGACTTCTCGTTTTACACTGGAATATGATGATTTATGTCCATCAATTTAGTAAGGAATAGGCTTGTACAGTTTTTTACATATTATGTCCACATATAAATTTTACATGATAAAAAATAGCTGCTTAGGTGATAAAATAGGTGTCCAGGTAAATAATACTACATAGTTGTGCAACGAAATATCTACTCCAGTTTATCCAGTTTCATTTTAATCTTTCTTGAAATAATGAACATTCAACCTGAAAAAACAAACAAACAATATTACAAAAAAAGCATTGTTATTTATTATAAGGATTGTTATTAATTATAATAAGATACATAATGCTTAAAGCAGCTTTCTAGAGTATACTCGCAGCTGCAAGTTACGGTATGTCAAAAAAAAATCCCGATCTCTAAATCAAAAACGCTGTAGCTTAAAAGTTGCTCCTTTGTAAAAAACGGTGGCAGCTCAAAAATGAACCAACACGATTGATGTTTAGAGGTAGCTCAACATTGTATACATTCTGCAGAACCGCTGAAAGCGATTTTAAGTTATCGTGGTCACAAAGTGTCCCGGACAGACATATTTTTCGCGAAAATTATCTTTTTAGGAGTATAAAAACCAATAATTTATTTTTAAAATTTTTGGCTAACACAAGAATTTACGGAAAAAGAAAATATTTTTAAAACACTTCCATGGAAGTAAAAATTAAAAATAAAATTTGATAAAGCCACCTTATTTCGGGTTGGTAAAATTCGCGTACTTTTTTCCGATTTCTACCAGAGCTTGCAATACTTGTTTTATCATGGTCACAATGTTTCCGGACAGACCGACATTTCTTTTTTCTGTATATCGAGACATTTTTTACTAACGTAAAACTTTTACATGGAAAAGTAAAGTTTAAACACAAAAAAAAAATAAAAATTAATCAAATATACCAACGGTGGCCATATTTAGAAGTTCTCTTCTTTATAGGGTTTCTTTATTGAGTTTAGCTGAAATCGTTTTCAGTCAGCTATCATGATAATAAAGTTTTCCAGACAGATAAAAATTCAGTTTCTTAGTTGGCATTTTGTTTTCGAGTCTTTAACTCAAAATGTTTTTGAAAGAAAAAATTATAATTAAAATAATACAATTTTTTAAGCAAATAAATACTTTTTGACGATAACTCGAAAACAATTTGAGCTAAAGACTCGAAAATAAAATACATATTAAAAATTCAAATTTTCTCCTGTCCGGAAATTTTATGACTGTATGACCAGTACCCGGCGTATTTCCAGTTATAGTCCAGTCTTCACGTCAATAAAAGAGCCTTTACCTGGAAATAATTCAGGGGGCCGCAAATAAAAAACAATTTTGCGACGTTGAACTCGATTTGGAACTGTAATTTTTTAACATATTTAAAAAAAAAGAATTTTTTAAAATATCTCAAGATCCGTGCATCCTAGGAAAAAAAACGTTCTATATAAAAATAAAGAGGGCCAAATTTATAAAAAAAATTGTTCCATGTATTTTTTTGTACGACTTATGGCTAATTCACGACACCGCCTTAAACGTTACACTTAAGGTTTTTAGATTTTTATTTTTTTTTTCGAATAACTAAAATTTTTCTTTGAGTTGGTTAGGCTATGCCCCTTAGAACATTTGGGGTAAACTTTCACACATTTGTGCTCCGTTATAATAATATAGTATAAAAAAACCTTCCAAACCGTAAAGAAAAACGAAATTATAAATCTAAAAACCTACAGTGTAACTAACTTGACTGGAGCTGTCATGTACAAGAGCTGTCAAAAAAACTTTCAACTGTTATATTTGTGCTAAGACAATTAAAAAAATCAGTCTCTTTCAATATTTTGAAAATGAGTAATTTTTCTCTTTTTCATTCACACCTAAACTATGCCACCATTCTTTGGGGTAATTCAAGTCAAGCTATTATGGCATTTCGCATGCAAAAAAGAGCAATTCGACTGATATGCAGTATAGGATATAGGGAACCTTGTCAACAATATTTTATAAAACTGGGTATTATGCCACTACCGACAATCTATATATATTTTACACTGTTAGAAATACATAAAAATAAAGATAGTTTTATTTGCGGGAGTGATATACATAACTACAATACCAGGAATAAATCAGACATCAGAGTTCCTAAATACAGACTTTCTAGGGTATCAAAAAACTCATTAAATATGAAGCTTTACAATGTTTTGCCTATTTATTTTAAAAACCACGAGTATACAAAATTTAAGGCACATATAAAAAAAATCCTGCTGCTTCATTGCTTTTATTCAGTTCAGGAATATCACCGCTTCTTCCTTGTTCAAAGTATTTTGTAATTGTAATATTTGTAATGTATTAGATATATGTTTTAAACTGTGATACTATATTTTGTATATGTATTTGTATTTATTTATTTTTCATGTATTTGACTTGCCAAAAATGTAAATCATAATGTGGCCAATAAGGAATCTGAATCTGAAACGTTTAAGGCGGTGCCGTGAATTATTAAGTCGTACAAAAAATACATGGAACAAAAAATGTTGTAAAATTGGCCCTCTTTATTTTCATATAAAACGTTTTTTTGTCCTAGGATGCATTGATCTTGAAGTACTTTGAAAAACCCGTTTTTTGTGAAAAATACGTTAAAAAAATGACAGTTCCAAATCGAGTTCAACATCGAAAAATTGTTTTTTTATTTGCGGCCTTAACCCTACTCAATAAACCAAAAATCAAAACTCCCTGAATTATTTCCAGGTAAAGGCTCTTTTATTGACGTGAAGACTGGACTATAACTGGAAATACGCCAGGTACTGGTCATACAGTCATAAATTTTCCGGACAGGAGAAAATTTGAATTTTTAGTATGTATTTTATTTTCGAGTCTTTAGCTCAAATTGTTTTCGAGTTATCGTCAAAAATTTCTCCGGACAGACTAAAAAAATATTTTGTTAGTTAGTATTTGTTATTATAAAAATATATTATTATATAGTAAGGACAGAAATTATTAATTTTAAACAAAATTATAAAAATATTAATTTATTATTCCATCAATCTATTTTCTAATCATTGTACAGAGTGATATTGGTAGACTGACAGTTTCAGGCTGCTGGCCCTCTTCAGTACCAAGAGTCTACATCAATCTAATGGCTATATTCCTTTTGCGAGTAAAGTCTAAAAACGTTTTCTTAATCAGCGTGCAGAGTTGACTCTTGGTACTGAAGAGGGCCAGCAGCCTGAAACTGTCAGTCTACCAATATCACTCTGTACGATGATTAGAAAATAGATTGATGGAATAATATATTATTATATCTTACCACGTAAAAACTGAAGCCTTGTAACATCAATGAGGGAAGCTACCATTTTAAAGACCTGTAATTTTTGATGAAAAACCATTTTTCCGTATTTGGCGATGATTTTTTGGGGATGCCTTTAATTACTCACAAAAAAGATAAAAACGCATTTTTTTTGAAAACTGCTCCCGACTGCTCCTCTGCTTATTGAAACTAAATCTGGAAAAAAAATACAACAAATTAACATACATACGGGGAAGTGAAAAAACTTGTTTTAGATTGTCCAGGTGGACAAAACCGGGAACATTTGGACAAAACTGAACAATTGGACAAAACTGGACAAAATCAAAAATTATCCCTTATAATAACACATGGTCACGGAAAAAATATTTCAACAACCAACGGGGGTCTGGCTAAAGGTGTGCGTGCGTGCCGTCGTCGACATATATAGTGCCCCGCCGCCCAATTTACGGCCCGGCGCAGAGCGCCGTCTGAAAATAACTTAAAATGATTAATTTGGTAAAGCTTTAAAATTATTAACATTTTGAAGCGCTGACTCCTAATCTGGCTTCAGAATTTGTCTATGTACACAGGATTTTAAGAAAAATGAGCCTGAAAATGTCAAAAATCATTTTTGGCCTTTAACTTTGATTAAGATTTTATTTATTTTTATTTATTTATTTATTTAATTTGTACAATTTTAAAGAGAGTACATTTTATAGTGCAAAATAAGCTTTAAGCTTGTGTGTGCACTCCAATATTTTTCGTAATTTACATAATTTATAAATATTACATTACTTACACTTAATTATTTTAATTACAATACATAATTTCTAGCAATTTTTGAATACAACTTTATAAATATATATTTTATTTATTTTTCTTTTGATTTTTTTTTTATTAATTTTAGTATTTTTTTTTTTATTATTATTTTTTTTTATTATTATTGTTATCCCAATTATGTCCGAAACCAATGTATCATGTCACATATTAATCTGTAATTATTGACAACCCAAATTTCAATATTCTTTTTATTTTTACAGAAAGGTTTGTTTTTTAGATCAGTGGGGAGGATGTTCAGTATTTTTGGTATCAGGTAGTTACCTGCAAATAATGTTTTTGGTATTGTTATCATGTGATACAGTAGTATATAATATTTTGTTTTTATCATAAACTTTGATAATATTTTTTATATAAAGTTGTCTAACGTTTAAAAGTTTGGCTTCTTTATATAGTTCATTAGTATTGAATAACCTGTTTTTAAACATCATTGTTTTAATTATGTAATTTTGAATGGTAAATAGGGGATTTAATATGCCATTGCTAGTAGCCCCCCAAGCTGTTATTCCATACGAGATTATCGATTGAGCTAACGCAAAATATATTTGTTTTAGTATACTAGGAGAAACAACCTGCCTCAGTAGGTAAAAATTATATTGAGTTCTTTGAAGTATATTGGTAATGTGTTTGGATAGATTAAATATGGTGCCGATTTGGATTCATCAAAGTTTAAGCCTGAATTGAATTTAGAAAATAAAAGTTTGCTAATTTGAGTTTTTGTTGTTTTTATTTCTGCTTTATAAGCACTGGTCGGATCGAAGTATTCATTTACCCGGGGCAAGCAAAGATTAGAATTAAAAAAATATATTTTTTAAAGACACTTTAAACTATAATAAACTGGACTGTCGTGTCGACACTGTTATGTATGTATGTATGTGATTTACTTGGAATGTGAAAAAATAATTTTTATAAAAAAAATATAAAAAGTATTTTTATAACTTTTTTTATGTTTTAAGTGAATCACTATGTAAAAAGAGAAATACTCGGAGAAATATAGTTTGAATTATCAACATTAAAAAAAAAAAATAATTCTAATTTTTGTTTTCCCTTGGTAAATGAATACTTCGATTTGACCTGTGTTTATAAGTTATAGAAAGGGAACCATGCAATGAAATTAAGAAATAAATCAATTTTTTAAAAATATAAACGAGGATTATTTTCAATATATATTTATATATATATTATGATCAAAATTAGCGTTACATAATATATTAAGTATATCAAGTATACTTGAATGTTCCCCAATCGACCGAGCGACAAATTCTTTTTTTTGCTTGCAATTGATTTATATCGACATAAAACGTCACAAAACGCAAAAATACGCAAAAAACTTTTGTACGAAATTTGAAAATTTTGAAAATGGAAAAGCAAAATACCAAAAAATAATTCAAAAAATTCAACTTTTTATGTCAATTACCCCATAGTGCGTCGCAAAGATCCTCACAAGAGAGGCACACTGGATGCTCTGCGACTAGGGACACTAGATGTAGGCCTTAAGTTAGCAAGGCAAAAGACTCTGTCGCCTTGCCAACTTAAGACCTAGATCTAGTGTCCATATTTGCGACACCCCTGGAATGACCATTTATGACTGGCTAAGTATTAAAATAAAAATTCAAAAAAAAAGTATAAAACTCCAAAAACCCGCGCAAAAATAAAGAAAATCATTTTGCTAAAATTTAATTGGCCAATGAAAAAATTGCAAGATAAATTCCGAAAAAAAAAAAACAAAGGAATTCTTGAAAAAAAAAATGAAACTAAGTTAAAGTGAGCTTTCATAAAAATTAAACTCAACCTAAAAAAAATTAAAGATTTTTTTTAAACATTCAAAAATATTTTTGAATCAAAATCTAAATAAGTATCGAATAAAAAAAAATCAAAAACACCAAAATAAAAAAAATGAACCAAAAAAATTCAAAATATATTTTGCCCAAAACAAATGGGAAACCCATAGCAATTAAAGAACTGATGCTTTGCAAAAAGGCAACTTTCCCACATAACGCAAATAGGAAAGAAAAAATCATCCGAAAATATTTACAAAAAATCAATAAGGACCCAAATACAAAAACTGCACAAAGCTGAATAATAAAACTGTGAATTTAAATGATATTTAGCTATGAATGCTGCACTGCGATATAGCAAAGCTTTGTTCAATATTCTGGGTCTTTTAAGAAGTATAATTGCATTCAACGGTTGTATTTTAGATAGTAATTTGACTATATTTGTTTTTAAATTATATAAATTCATCAAAATCGATTTCTTGAAAGTGTTTTGAGGCAAGCGGTGACGTCTCTATTATAGTGACGCATATATGCGAAAAGAATTTTCAGCTTCATTTCTTTTGTTTGCAATGTATAGAAACTATAGCTTGTGTACATTGCAACAACAAAAATGAAGATGTGCCAATCCTTTGCGTATATAACGTCACTATAATAGAGAAGTCACGACAGAACACCATTGAAGTACCTACCTCAATGCAGAACACCCCCGCTTGCCTCAAAAAATCGATTTTGTTGAAATATTTATAATTTAAAAACAAACATAGTCAACTTACTATCTAAAATACAACCGTTGAATGCAAATATACTTCTTAAAAGACCCAGAATACTACAGAAAAACAAGAGTTGTGCACAAAGCTTTGCTGCAATGATACAAAATTATAAGGAAAAATATATCGGAAAAACGTAAAAACATGTACAAAGAGTTAATTAAAGTCCAAATACAAAAATTTCACATACCTAAATAATAAAAACGTAAATTTAAACGATATTTGGAAATAAATGCTAGGTTAGCTTCTGCCACAGAACACTGGCTGGCACAGAACACCCACCTGCTGGCTGGCGGCCACAAAAGTAAAGCTGCGCAGACGCCTTGCGCATGTCAAAACCTACTTAAAAAATCGACCGATTTTATTAGGTTTGTTTTGGTTCTCGAAAATCGCAGTTCTGAACTGATTCGAAATCGGCGCAGTTGCAACTCCACAATGCTCAGTCACAACAGCGCCGATTCCGAATCAGTTCAGAACTGTGATTTTCGACAACCAAAACAAACCTACTGAATAAACCACAAGTAGAAACAGTAGTAGAACTAGTAGTATCGCTTAATTAGTACAAAGAACTTTTACCTAAAAGTTCTTTGAATTAGTCATAATCAGTTGTGTAAAAACATTTAGTAGTGTAATAGAACAAAAAGTAGTGCAATAGAAACAAATAATGTAAAAACATAATAAAATTAGTGACATATACCTGGACCTGGACCACGAAAAACAAATTAGTATATAAATTTCACGACCGGACCACTGGCCGATATGGTTATCGTATGATCAAGGCATTGAGGTAGAGTTCCTGCTTCCCCCACTTTAATTCCATGAAAAACACATGTGAACTAAATTTTAGGTTAGTTTAAAAACCAAAGTCGAAGAAACTGCGCAAACTCAAATTTCGTAAACAAAGCTCCCTTGTCGGCACAGTTTGTTCACGCGCAGCCTGGTCCAATGGCACTCTCCCCCACTCTACCTCAATGGATCAAGGCCAATAAGAAAGGAAGAAGAAGAAGATTTTATTGAATTTAACATTTTTTTTACAAGAGCCTAATTGCAGCTCTCTGTGCCGGAGTTTGTTTTGGTTTTTTTTAATGAGGGGGCCTTGGTTTACGTTAACGTTAGTTTTGGCGTCTGTTTGGTGTTTTTTTTGTAAAAAAAATGTTTTTTATTTAAAATAATATATTGAAAAACAGTCAGCGCGTGCGCATGCGCAGTTTATCAAAACGCGGCATTAAAAGCTGCGCATAAGCGCTCCTTTTTTTTCCGAGTGAGAAAAGTGCTTGTTCAGATAATAAGTCGAAGTTGTTATTTATTAGGTTATTTTCTTTACAAACTCCATGACCACTAAATTAGTATTTTAGCCCCATATGTGACCAATGCTTATTTGGAGTGGTTTACATAACCTAAATCAAACTAAAGAAAACGTAGTGCCCTAGGGCACAAGGCCCTGTCCAGAATAATTTGTTTTTTAAGTAAATTATTTAAAATATGGACAATATAAAGGTAGAGAACGACCATTTTAATAGTAATGTAACTATAAAACAAGAAGACCTTGGTCAGGAGCAAGAATTGAAATTAACTCGAGAAGATTTATTAGTCCAGGAACAAGAAAATAAAAGCAATTTACAAATAACTATTGGCGATATTAAAAAAATTAAACAGGAAATAAAGGAAGATAAATTGGAAAATGAAGAACTAATTTTAAAAACAGAAGATTTAAATGCAATCACTCATACTTGCTTAACCTGTAACGAAAACTCCTGTAGCAGCTCAAAAAAACATACTTGTATAAACTCAGGTGAAAGGCCTTATGTATGCGCATACTGCGAAAAGACTTTTAACAGATCAGATCATTTAAAAATCCATACCCGAATACATACCAATGAGAAGCCTTACAAATGTTCAGACTGTGAGAATTCTTTTAGATCATCATCAGATTTAAAACAGCATCAACGAACCCACAGTGGAGAAACTCCTTATTCTTGTATCTATTGCAACAAAGGTTATGCACAAACGGCCTCACTAAAAAGCCACATTCGTCATAACCACACCAAGGAAAAACCATATCAGTGTACCTATTGCGGAAAGTATTTTGCAGAGACAACAGCTTTAAAAATACACACCCGCACACATACTGGGGAAAAACCATACAAATGTACCCAGTGTGAAAAATCGTTTATTGACCCTTCAAATTTAGGCAGGCATGTTGCAAAACACAACAAAAAAAACCCTTATCCATGTTCATATTGTGATAAGACTTTTAAAGCCTTGAACCTTCTAAAAATACATCTTTGTGTTCACACTGGTGAAAAGCCCTTTAAATGTGAAACTTGTGAAAAATCATTTTCAAAAAAAGCACTTTTAAACAGACACAATCAGATACATTTAGGATATAAGCCATATGTATGCGATTATTGTGACAAGTCCTTTGGAACCACATCAAATTTAAAAAGGCATATGCAAGTCCACACAAAAGATTGTCTTTAAAGGCTGATTTCGAAAAACATATTTCTTTACATAATGAAGAAAACTCTGAATTAAGCTAAATTAGATTTGTTTTTGTATTTAATTTAAGTATTTTTTTCCATATATTTGATTTTATATTTTATGTAACTTTGGCAAAAAGACCTCAGGTCGTTAGCCTTTTGGTTCTGGTTATTATTATTATTAATTTTTTAATAAAAAAATTATTTTATAAGTTTATTTACCCGATTTTTTGAGAATTTTTTAAAATTTGCACATTACCATTACCCAAGAGCTCGCGTTCAAAACAGATATATCCATAGGCGTGCGCAGGATTTTACTTTAGTGGGTGCCAACCATGAAAATGCCGCCTTTTTACCCTACCTTTGACAGGAGACAGGTACCCTTGGCCTTAAAGCCCAAATGCCCAATTGAAAGTAAATTGCCAAATCAAATACATAAAATTAGATGGCCCCAAAAGTATGAAACAATTTCAACTAAAATTGGTGAAATTAAAAAATTTCAGATTCTCTATTTTGAAATTTTCTAAATAGGGTTTGCTTTCATTCGAAATTTTGTGTTTAGTTTCCAAATTCTGGCGCCCTTTAAAATTTTTTTGGGTGTGCCAGGGCTCCCGCTGTGCGCACGCCTATGGATATATCCATAGTACGTAAAGTGGATATAACTGGTTTTGCACGCGAGCGCTGCAATTATAACCCACCAGAACCGACAATTCCATGTGCGATATTATAAACTATGGTCTGTTTTTTCAAGCAAGATTGTAAATTAAAAATCGTACAGTGATTATTTTCAAAACAGATTCGAATATTGGGTGAGCGAATGCACTGCGTAGTGTATTTTATAAAATATAACTATATTTTATACACAAATATATACTATTCAAACCTGTTGTAAAAATATTTACTGTGCGATTTTTAATTTACTATCTTGCTTGATGAAACAGACCATAGGAGGTATAATTGATACACTCCTCAATCCCAAAGATAAATTTGATAAAACTGGGATAGAACTGTAAATTCTTAAAAACTCACACAGAAATATGTACAATCAATGAGAATGAAAAAAATACGTATCATATGGTACAAGTACAAAATAGAATCGATTACACAGTGCGTTATTTATTTAACAGTTCAATACTTTCAAATGAACTGCAGAATATCACTTGGACATTAAATAATACATTATGGCAATGTAAATTAACTGTGCGCGTTTTAAATAATGTTATATGGTCTGTTTTTTCAAGCAAGATAGTAAATTTAAAATCACACAGTGAATATTTTCAAAACAGATTCGAATATTGGGTGAGCGAATACACTACGTAGTGTATTTTATAAAATATAACTATATTTTATACACAAATATATACTATTCAAACCTGTTGTAAAAATATTTACTGTGCGATTTTTAATTTACTATCTTGCTTGATGAAACAGACCATAGGAGGTATAATTGATACACTCCTCAATCCCAAAGATAAATTTGATAAAACTGGGATAGAACTGATAATTCTTAAAAACTCGCACAGAAATATGTACAATCAAAGAGAATGAAAAAAATACGTATCATATGGTACAAGTACAAAATAGAATCGATTACACAGTGCGTTATTTATTTAACAGTTCAATACTTTCAAATGAACTGCAGAATATCACTTGGACATTAAATAATACATTATGGCAATGTAAATTAACTGTGCGCGTTTTAAATAATGTTATATGGTCTGTTTTTTCAAGCAAGATAGTAAATTTAAAATCACACAGTGAATATTTTCAAAACAGATTCGAATATTGGATGTGCGAATATACTGCGTACTGTAGTTTATTTTATAAAACATAACTATATTCTATACACAAACATATACTATTCAAACCTGTTGTAAAAATATTTACTGTGCGATTTTTAATTTACTATCTTGCTTGATGAAACAGACCATATAAACATGACGTTTGCACCAATTACGCAGTGTGCGTATGAAATTTTACAGTTTATTGATTTTAAATAAACTGCCGAATATCTTAAGACTATTCAACCCTGAGTGTGCATTAACATAACTCCACTCTGACCCATCTCAAAAGCATTCATTTTATCAAAATTTATTGGTGAAGGCACCAAATTTAAATAATGTTTTCAAAATGGGGCAGGGTGAAGTTAAGTTAAAGCGCACACATGAGACAATGCATGAGCTATGATGTAGCTAGCGGGTGCGGCAAAAGTTCGTCAACCATTTTGCACATCACCATTACAGAAAATACATACAATAATATTAACAAATTAAACGTTTTACAAGTATTAGCGTAAACGCTCAAAGCGCATTTCTCTTGTAACCATTGTTCCCGGCTTTTATAAATTCGCAAAGCGTTAACGAACTTCTGCCGAACCCTGTATACTAGCTGTGCGCGTTTAAAACGATCCAGTTCTGTAAACATAAGGTTAACATCAATTATTCAGTGTGCGTGTGATATTTTACCGTTCATTAATTTTAATTAAACTTAAGAATATTATTGGCACATCAAATCATAGACTACGTTTGCACGTAGCGCTAACTAAAGGTCTACATATTAATATAAAGGCTTAGCGCTAACAACCAGTATCTATAAATTCCGACAGCAGTCTGTCTCTTTCTGTCAAGTTGTTTTAGAGAAAGAGAGAATGATAGAGAAGTTATAAATACCGGTAGTTAACGCTATGTGTAAACGTAGTCATATATTTTTTCTCATATGGTCTGTTTTTTTAAGCAAGATAGTAAATTAAAAATCGCACAGTAAATATTTTTACAACATGTTTGAATAGTATATGTTTGCGTATAAAATATAGTTATGTATTATAAATTAAACTACGCAGTAGATATATTCGCACATCAAATATTCGAATCTGTTTTGAAAATATTCACTGTGCGATTTTTAATTTACTATATTGCTTGAAGAAACAGACTATAGTAACATAATATTTGTAATATATTACAAATAATTAAATAAATATATAAAATGTGCGCGTTTTAAATAATTTTCAGTTATGTTAACATTAACATCATTATGAAGTGTGCGTGCTGTAAACATGACGTTTACGTGAAGTGTTCGTATGATATTTTACATTTTATAAATTTTAAATGATTTGCAGAATATCACTTGCACGTCATATAGCGCTTATTAACTGAGTGACTATAAAAAAAATACACGTGGTTCGTTATTTTATGGTATAATTTTGCACATACTTTTTTCTTGCATGGAGGCGGGCCAAAAAAAATTTTAAAGATTTTTTTAAAATGTGATCATGATGGCCGATGGCAACGTTTCCGTGTAAGTACATGATGGTTGACAAAAACATATGTTTGCACTTCACAGCTTGAAGAAGAAGAAGAAGAAGAAGAAATGTCAGAGACTATTTCTGGAATGTGTTTATAAAAGTTTACCCCTTATTATTTTTAACATCTTAAGTACAAAATTAAAATGTTACGGATGCAATAGTATTTTCAATAAATCTGCATTTCATCTTAGTGGACTTAGTTTATCTTAAGGATATGGAAACATAACTGTTGAAACAAAACCAATAAAAAAACTTAACTGTAAGAGGCAAATGTAAAAAGTAGAGAAGATAACTTTCAACATGGATCCGATAAAGTTAGAGAACGGTTTACTTAATAAAAAACTCATCAAAGAAACAGAATTTTTTATAAACGAAAATCTGGACAGTTTGCAGCATGAAACTGAAATAAATCTCAAAGTTTCCATCGACGAAATTATACAAATTAAAAAAGAAAGAGGAGAAATTCCATTTGAAGATGAAGAAAGTAAAATGCTGCTTCAACCACATGGTGAAACAGACCATACATATGCGACTAAAACAGAACAGGATCCATTTAACTTTAAATTATTTGAAAGTAGTAAACAAATTCAATGTGCTGCATGTGGGAAGGATTTTGTAAGCACATCCCTCTTAAGAAATCATTTACGTGTACATTCCGAAAAAAACACTCGAGAAAAATCCTGCCTGTACATGTACAACTGCAGTTGTAGCTACTGTGACAGTGGATTTTCCCTAAAACACCAATTAATTTCTCATATCAGTTCTGCACATAATCTTGCACATGAACATGTTTGCAGCTACTGTGAAAAGACTTTTGTATTAGCATTTGAACTAAAACTTCATATCAAATCTCACAGAGCAGACCTGAAATTTGAATGTCCTTTTTGTGCTAATAAATATGCAGTTTATGAGAACTTCAAAATACATCTAAATAAACACACTTCAGAAAATGTATTCCCTTGCAAACATTGCAAAAAAGTTTTTAAACTTCCATGCAGGTTACAAAGACATATGCAGGCTCACAAAAAGTCAAACACCACTTAAATGTGTAGCTTGTATAGTTCTCCGCATGAAAGAGTCTCCGACGGAAGGGGGAGGAATCAATCGCGCTCTCTTCTTTCCGTCAAGAGCATGCGTGCCTCCCACTTGCACACACATTCCAAACATATTTCCCGTAGCCACAGATCCGTGCGTCAAACTATACAATGTCTCAAGATCATTTAGCATTGTGTTTGCATTAACATAACTTTACCCTGCCACCTTAGGATACATTATTTATTATCAAAATTTAGTGCCTGCGCTATTAAATTTTAATAAAACGAATATTTTTAAGATGGGGCAGGGTGGAGTTATGTTGATCCGCACTCAAGGCTAAAGTGCCATGAGATATCGTACCAGCTCTATATGTATAGTCAGATTTTTTCTAAGTATAAACAGTTTGGACTTTTTATTTTATTTTCCTTAATATTTACTACTACTATCTGTAATAATCATTTAAGTTTAAGTTAAATTTTTCATGGAAATAATTATGTTAACTATTAGAATATTATGTTATTTTATTAATTTAGTATTTTAAAATAATCAAAATACTTAAGTAGTCTAAAATAGTATATGTTTGTGTATAGAATATAGTTATGTTTTATAAAATAAACTACGCAGTATATTCGCACATCCAATATTCGAATCTGTTTTGAAAATATTCACTGTGCGATTTTTAGTTTACCATCTTGCTTAATGAAACAGACCATCGAAGTTTTTAGAATATCACGCGCACACTAAATTATCTATTGCTTGAAGAAACAGACGATAGTTTAGTTCAGATTATATAAGTTACGTTAAGTTCATTAATTTTAAAGTTACGGCAAAATTAAACAAATTATTACATATTATGACCGAGTCAATTGTGGCGTTAAAATATATTAAAAATTACGGTGTCAAGTGTTATTTTCATATTTCACTGCCGCATACCAAAAACTTGCCAATCCCCGGGGTCTTGTACGGTACAAGTTGTACCGCATTCAACGTGTTAACTGTGCGACTTTTAAATAGTTTCACGTTTTGTTATTAGTATAATTTTTGGTTTCGGTGAACTTACCGGACACAAAAAATAGGACTAGTTTTGCACTAATTTTTCACTGTGGTACTAAAATTAACAATTATAAATAAAATTAGATGCGGAAAACGTTGGTTTATTACTAAAAAATAACTTACATGGAGAAAAATGGTAAATAATAATTAGTTTTATGAACCGGGATAATATTGCTGACATATTTCACGTGTGTACAGAGATGCGGCGTTGTCAGATTTTAATTAAATTTCACTCCTCCTCCAAATGGATCGCTGATCAAGAATACGTGTAGTGCGCCATCTGGCGGTACGGAAAAGCACAACCAGTTTAAAGTAGGAAAATTTGTCCCTACTTTACCGACCCTTTGTTCTTCATTACGACTTTTGTGCGTTACGGAATGCACGCCATTTTTATTCTGAAAGAAACTTTTAAGATTTTAAGAAAGAATTGTGAGTATAATTTGAGATAATAATAATTATTGGTTTTAGGACATCTTTTGAAAATGGGAAAACATAAATCGCGTCCCAAAAAGGACGAGGAAAACAGACGTCGAAGACGTTCTAATAGTTCCTCAAATCGAGGCAGGTCCAACAGTAGCAGGGACAGGTTCTCTCGCTCACCAACAAACTACACGCAAGACAGGTTCTTGCGTAAGAAACCCATAGAGGCAGGTATTCTAACAGCTCGAAACACTCTCGTAGCTCCAGACGCTCTCGCAGCTTCAAGCGATCTCGCAGTCCAAGGCGATCTCGCAGTCTCAGGCGATCTCGAAGCCCTAGGCGATCTCGAAGCCCTAGGCGATCTCACAGCCTAAGGCGAGACAGGCTCTCGCAAAATAGGCTCTCACGCAGAGACAGGTTCTTGCGACACCCCTCTAGAGACAGGCTCTCTAACAGCTCTATCCGAGACAGGTTCTCGCGTATACAGAGTCCAAGAAGGGACACAGTTACTCCTTTAAGAGATGTGACAAATAGACCAGTCAGTCCTGAATTAATAATTCATCATGATGAAAATCTGGAGGTATTAGATGAGGTGACCCTTGAAGCTCTGGGTGAAAAAGCCAAGGACCCCTTGGACTCTTTCACACTTCACCATGTAGTGAAGAATAGATGGTATACCATTATAGCTAATGGTATGGGAGAAGAAGCAAAGCCCCTTCTCTCTGAATACTTAATCCCTGCAGGTCTTACAGCTTTAAATGGACCTATTTTAAACAAAGAAATTAAAACGGCATTGCCCTTTTATATAAAAGCAAGGGATGAGCGTTTGTGCCAGGCCCAAGATACTTTAGGATCAGGTTTGACCGCTATTGGCAAATCAATTAACTTTTTATTAGATGAAGAAAATTTGGACAATAAAAAGAAAAGACAGGACATTCTTACCCATGTAAGTAATGCGGGAAAAATATTATGTAATCTACATCACAATTTGTCAGTGTCACGTAGAGTTATGATTACACCTCACTTGACCAATCAGGTAAAAGAGGTTACGAAGGATTTGCCAGTAAGCAATATTCTATTTGGGGAAGACCTAAATGAAAATTTAAAGGCTGCAAAAGCAGTTGAAAAGGCGAGTTTAGCGATAAAACCTTCCAGTGCCAAAAATGCAAAAAATTCACTGAGTAAAAATAATTTAAACTTCAGAGCCCCGCCGAGGGGCAGAAGGGACCCTCGGCAGCAACACCAGCAAGCATATCGGGGCCAGTACCTTCAGAAGAGGGAAACAAAACCAAGGAAAACATTTTACAACAAAACTTAGAGGTAAGTACTGCTGGACGGTTAAGTCAATTTTTTGAGGGATGGACAAAAGTAACAAATAACCAAACAGTGTTAGGTTATGTTAAAGGCTATAAAATCCCTTTTAAAAGTAAACCCCCTCACGTAGAGGCGATAAACAAGAGAAATATTTCTCCTGAAGAAAAAATGGCTACTTATGTTGAAGTGAAGAAACTTCTTTCTTTAGGAGTGATATCCGCCTGCAATCCATGCAGAGGGCAATTTATATCCTCTTTTTTCCTGGTTCCGAAACAAAATGGTGATAACAGGTTTATTCTTAACCTTAAAAAATTTAACAAATATGTTAAAACAAGCCATTTTAAAATACAACATTATCAACATAACTACAACCAACTGCAACGAAAAATTTCAGATCTTGGGCATAAAAACAAAACAGATGTCGATTATAGCTGTATACAACCCTCCTGACCTCCCCCTTCCCATTCAAACACTAAATAATTTGATGCATGAACTAACAGGACCGTATGTGTTTATGGGCGATTTTAACGCACAAAACCCCATATGGGGTTCTACAATAGGATCCCCTCTTTGCTTTAATAATGGCAACGAACTACACAACCTTATTCGTGACGAAAATTTAATCATTCTTAACAATGGTGAAGGCACAAGGGTAGTCCCCCCCCCTTCAGTTAGCGCCCCCGACGTTGTCTTTTCTACAGCAGACATTGCACGAGTATCTTTCTTTATAGTTTTATCAGATGCAGGACTCAGTGACCACTTCCCGATCATCGTAGAAATTAACTCCCAAGCTACACCCTCTCCCCTCCCCAAACCCCCAAACATAAACTATGATTTTAACAAAGCAGATTGGCCCGCATATTCAACACTTTCGGACTCGACTAACTTAGACAACTTCGAGAATTATTCTGCATTCGAAAAATTTATTAAAAGCGCAGCTGAGATTGCAATCCCCAAAAAAAAAACGTTAAAACGCCAAGTCCCCTACTGCCCCTGGTGGTCTAAAGCCTGTCAGGAAGCTGTAACTAAAAGAAAAGAGGCCTTTAAAACCCTAAAACAACAATTTGACTTGAACAACTTTCTTCAAGCAAAAAAAACCGCGGCAGAAACCAAAAAAATCCTCAACAACGAAAAAAAAGACAGCTTTCGTTCCTTCTGTATGACAGTAAATAGATTCACCCCACTATCCTCAGTTTGGAAGAAAATAAAAAGGTTTTCTAGAGGTAGAGAACCCCCCAGAAAAGCCCTTCCCCTTAAATCTGTCACCACTGAACTTCTGTCCAAGCTATGCCCCCCCAACCCCCACCCTCCCCTCCCGAACACAACCTTCAACACGGCCAAATCCGAGCCTTTTAGCATCTCCGAATTCGAATTTGCCTTAAGTGAGAAAGCTGACTCAGCTCCAGGCTTAGATCAGATTTCCTACTCCATGTTATCCCACTTACATAAAAGCACAAAAGTAAAATTGTTGGACTTGTTCAATAAAATTTTATCAGGCGAAATATCCACCCCCTCCCAGTGGCTAGACTACCTTGTGATACCTATTCCAAAACCCAACCGAAACCTTGCCAACCTCTCGGGCTATCGACCCATATCGCTGAGCTCCTGTGTCCTGAAACTTTTTGAAACGATAATAAAAAACAGAATAGAACACCAACTAGAAAAAGAAAACACATTGTACCCCCTTCAGTTTGGTTTCAGAAAAGGAAAAAGTATCATGGACCCTCTAACTTTAATATCTGCCACTGCCCACAGCGAACTCCAAAAAGGCAACCATACTATCCTTGTTACCCTTGATATTAATTCCGCATTTGACAACGTAGACCTTCCCACCCTCTATTCGCTTTTAGCACAAAGCAATGTGCCTAAAGACTTATCAGACATAATAATGGCTTTATACCTTAACCGAAACATCTTCGTTTCAGACCCAGAGGCCCCCAACGGCAAGATCGGACCAAACATAGCCAACTTAGGCCTACCACAAGGCTCTATTTTAAGCCCTCTCCTCTTTAATATTTTCACCAACCTCATACACTTGGCCAGCCTTTTAGGTTGCAAAATTATCTTATACGCTGATGATTTGGCACTTCTTTGCTCTGGTCCGGACCTGTTGTTAATTATTGACGCTATAAATGCAACTTTAAATAATATTAATGCCTGGCTCTTAGAACACGGCCTTTCAATTTCCCCAGGAAAAAGCTCCGCCATTTTATTTCGAAAGACAATCAATCACCGCCCCCTCCCCTACATAAAGATAGAAGGTCAAATTATAAACTGGCAAACATCGGTTAAGTACTTAGGGGCTATTTTAGATTATTCCCTGAGCTGGAAGGAGCACATCGATTTGATGTGCGTAAAAGCTAACAAAAGATTAAACGTCATCCAATCTCTGTGCGGTACGAAGTGGGGCGCAGACACTAAAACACTTTTAATCCTGTACAAGGCAATGATAAGGCCTTTTCTAGATTTTTGTAGCCCTCTTTTCTTTAGGACCCCCAAGAAATACTTAAAAAAACTCTCCACAATTCAATTTCAAAGCCTACGAACCATATGTGGATACATGCGCTCTACCCCCACCAACATATTACTTGCAGAGTCCGGAGAACAACCTTTAGCATTTCGAAGGGAATGGCTCTCCTGTCGCTATATAGGCAAACTTTTTTCTATAACACACAGCCCAACATTAGCTAAATTAATATCAATTTATGCCGATTATTATGATGAAGGTCGCTATTGGAACAATAGATCCCCCCCACCCCTAATTTACGCCCTGGATTTTTTCTTAAATAAATCTCACTCTATATATAAATCTTCCCACATCCCCTTTTTTAACACAAATTTAGAAAGTGTAATCTTAAGAAAAACAGTTCATGTTGCTCCCTTAGAAAAAAATGCAAATAATCGACTTTTGTTTTTAAATTATATAAATAACAACTGGAATGGTTTCGAACCTATCTACTCAGATGGTTCACTCAGCTCAGAAGGCAATGTTGGTATAGGAGTTTATGTTCCTTCTACCAAATATAAGTTTGCAGCAAAACTGCCCAATTATGTATCTATAGCCACAGCAGAAATTTGCGCAATAAATAAGGCCATCTTACTGGCAACTGAGCTTTTTCACTCCACGCAAAAAAACAAGTTTATCATATTTTCAGACTCTCGGTCTGCATTAAACAAAATATGTAATACAAAAAATTCGCAAAAAAAGACAAACTTACTTTCTCAACCAAATCCCTAATCCTTGACCTACAAAAACGCGGTGTAAAAATTGAACTCTGCTGGATCCCTAGCCACACTGAGATCCCTGGTAATGATCAGGCTGATGAACTCGCTGCTATTGGAAGTTATTTAGAACGACCTGTCGAAGTAAAAGTACACTGGCAAGAATTCATTAAACACATAAAAAAGGATAAACAAGATAAATGGAACCAAGAATTCTCACAATCCTTAGCCAACACAGGAAGATTCTATGCAACTCATACTAAGAAACTTTACAAACTATGGGCACTTATAACCAAGCTTGATAGACGTCACACCTCCACGTTTCTCCGTCTACGAAGTGGACACTGTCTGACAAAGGCCCACCTTCACCGAATACATCTGGCAGATAATCCATCTTGTTCCTGCGGATCACCTAGTCAAGACATACAGCACATATTATTCGAATGTCCACTTCATACAGATAAAAGCAACAACCTCTACAATCATTTAAGCACCTTAGTAAATAACCCCATTAGCATCAACACAATTCTTGGTAACACATCGCATGAAGTAATTAAAGCTGTAGTCAGGTTTTTAGATTCCATCAAAATAGAGCTGTAGCAGTAGTTTAGTCAGCTTAGCATACCCCACATGGTTGTGGTATTACATTACATTACATGTTTGTTTAACCTCGTACTATTCTACTTAATTAAGCATCCCCTAAGTCCAGGACTTGTGTGGGCTAGTAGTAGAGGGAACCACCGGCTTATACTGACTTTTCGAACCAGTTTCTAGGGAGTGTCCGTTTCACTTATCGCCTTCGCCAAATTTCAATTATTAATTAACTGAAAAAGGCAAATCGGCGCCAGTGAGAATCGAACTCACGATAGTAGACTTGCTATGCATACGCGCTAGCCACTACGCTATGCCTCCCATTATACCCTCCGCTTACCTTAACCTAACCTCAATCCTTACTCCTTGCAGAAAATAAGAAGACAGAAGAATAGAAAAAAAAAAAAAAAGTCAAAATATTCACCCCGGATTTGACACGACGAACCCCTGGCCGATATGGTTAATAATCAAGGCCAAAACAAATAAAGAAGAAGAAGAAGAAGCCATTTTAAAATGGAAGATGCCAGAACAGCTATGAGACTGGTTCAAAAAGGTGACTATATGACCAGAATCGACCTAAAAGATGCATATTTTCTGGTATCGGTAGACCCAAAATATAGAAAATTTTTAAGATTTTGTTTTAACAAAACTCTTTGGGAGTTCAATTCCTTAGTTTTTGGTCTAGCGACTAGCCCTTACGTTTTCACAAAAATTTTGAAACCGGTAGTGGAGCATTTTCGGAAACTAGGCATAAATTGCGTAGTTTTCATTGATGACTTTCTTATTATTGCTAGAACGGAAGTTCAGTGCAAAATTTTTACTAATTTAGTCATCTCCTTTTTGCAAAATCTGGGTTTTGTTATTAACACAGACAAAAGTATTTGTATACCTAAACAAACCTGTTTGTTTTTAGGGTTAGTCTTTAATAGTATTAATATGACCATAGAGTTACCCAATGAAAAGAAACAAAAAATTTTAAAAGCAATTGAAAAAATTAAGCAAACAGAACAATGTAAGATAAGGTTTTTTGCTGAATTCATAGGCTTGCTAGTTTCAGCATGCCCAGCTTTAAAATATTCAAAAATGTACACCAAAATATTAGAAAGAGAAAAATACCTGGCCTTAAAATTGGCTAGGCAAAATTATAATAAAAAAATGCAAATTAGAGGTGTCATCAAAGATGATCTCTTATGGTGGGAAAGAAATATATCTCAGGGAAAAAATGATATTAAACAGGATAATTTTGATCTTGAAATTTATACCGATAGCTCAAAAACTGGGTGGGGGGCCTACTCCCAGGGAGATAGCTGTCATGGTTGGTGGAAAAAGAGTGAGTCAGATGATCATATTAATTTTCTCGAACTAAAGGCAATATTTTATGGCATAAAATGTTTTGCCAAAAAACAGAAGAATATAAGTATTCTTCTCAAAGTAGACAACACTACAGCTATCTCCTACATTAACCGCATGGGTAGCATTCAATTTCCAAATTTGTCCAACCTTGCCAGAGAAATCTGGCAGTGGTGTGAGGATAAAAACATCTGGTTGCATGCTACTTATATTAATACAAAAGATAATAAGGCTGATTTTGGCAGTAGGATATTAAGACCCGAAACTGAGTGGGAATTAACGGTATCCTGTTTTGAGAATATTTGCTTAAAACTAGGTAAACCTGAAATAGATCTTTTTGCTTCTAAAGAAAACCATAAATGTAAAGATTATGTTTCATGGAGCAAAGATCCAGATTCTTTATTTGTGGATGCGTTTACCATAAACTGGTCAAACCTAAAATTTTACGCTTTTCCGCCATTTAATCTGGTACTTCGTGTACTTAATAAAATAATACACGATCGAGCAGAGGGTATAGTAGTCTTTCCGCAGCCATGGTATCCGCTCCTCAAAGAATTGAAAATAGTTGACTCTATACAATTTTCATCGAAAAATAATACTATTAATTTTTCTTACAGCAAAATGAACACTACCCTGGTGGCCGCGAGGCTCTCAGGAAAGCTTTGATTGCAAAAGCCTTACCGGATGAAGCGGTGGAGACAACGATAAACTCAATTTCGGAAAATACGTTAAAACAGTACAGCATTACCTATAAGGAATGGTGGAAATTTTGCAGGGAACGCTCCTTAAATCCTCTAAAAGCCACAGTGACAGAAGTTATAGTTTTTCTCCAATGGATATTAAATACAAAGGACCATGCTTATGGTACATTCAATAGCTATAGATCGGCCTTATCTTTACTCCTACCAGGAGACATTGGTAAGGACATACTTTTAAGGCGATTCATCAAAGGAATCTCGAAATTAAGGCCAGCTAGACCCAAATACAACGTTATATGGGACCCTAATATCGTACTAACTTACTTGAAAGGGTTCGACCTTAAGACCTCATCATTTACTATCCTTTCGAAAAAACTAGTTACTCTACTAGCATTAGTCACGGGCCATCGTCTCCAGACAATACACCTGATTCAAGTTGAGAACATTATATTTGATCCCAGTGGTGCTCAGATCCTAATAAGTGAAAAGATAAAGACATCCAAGGTGGGAGTTGAACAACCGTGCCTCAATATACCGTTTTATACAGATGATCCAGATCTGTGTGTAGCTTCCTTCCTACTGGAATACCTCGAGAGATCTGCTCCTCTTAGAAATAATGAAAGCCACCTATTCATCTCTACAAAAAGACCATATGCTGGCGCAACAAAACAGACACTTAGCCGGTGGGTTAAACAGGTGCTGTTCTCGGCGGGAGTGGACACTAGAATTTTTGGACCACACTCGGTTCGACATGCCGCTACCTCCAAGGCCTGGAGAAGCGGCATTTCATTGGAGGTAGTAAGAAGGACTGCGGGTTGGACCGAGCGTTCAGCGACATTCGCAAACTTTTACAACAGACCGCTTAATACTAATAGTAGATTCGCAAATGCGGTCTTAGCCTAGAAGAAGAAAGGTAAAAAATAAAAACTATATTTTCTTACTCAGTTTTATATATTGTTTGTTTTATGTGAAGCTTGTTTTTTGCAAATACATTTTATATTTTTCTCAAAATAAAAAAAAAATAAATAAAAAAATGGTTATCACAATATTGATCTTTAAACAACTACACGTATTCTTGATCAGCGATCCATTTGGAGGAGGAGTGAAATGTAATTATTCGATCAAACGAACTTACCTGTGAAGTTCGATCGTAATTACATGAACTCCTCCTCCAAATGGATCGCTCCCAACCCACCCTGATAAAAATAGGGATTTGAATTATTTTTATTTACCCTAAACAATATTGTTCTTAACCATCCCTTACAAAAGTGTAATGAAGAACAAAGGGTCGGTAAAGTAGGGACAAATTTTCCTACTTTAAACTGGTTGTGCTTTTCCGTACCGCCAGATGGCGCACTACACGTATTCTTGATCAGCGATCCATTTGGAGGAGGAGTTCATGTAATTACGATCGAACTTCACAGGTAAGTTCGTTTGATCGAATAATTTTGATTTAAAGTGTTTTCTTGTATTATTCGGAATGATTTATTGTTTGAAAAATTAACAATATTTTTGCACTGATTTTTGGTTTTATTACTAAAACTTACTGTTTTGAATATAATTAGGTGCGGAAAATTCAGTTTTTTGTTTTGTTAGAATTTTTATAACAATTTAATGGACGTTGGTTTACGTTAACGTGTTTTTTTTTTTTTGATGGGAGAAGTTGGTTTACGTTAACAATGGTTTGGACGTTGGTTTTGTGTTGTTTGGTGTTTTTTTTTAATGGAGGAAGTTGCTTTACGTTAACGTTACATTTTTTGTTAAAATTTGTACTATTATTTTAAATAAAATAAATGTACAAACTGACAACGCTGTTTATTAACTTAAAATTGTACCAACTTAAAGTGAAATGCGGTTAAAATTTTTAAATTTTAAATCAAATGTAACTTTAAATTATGCCATTTTTTAATATGTAATGTTAACTTAGTGTTATGTAATTATGTAATGTTAACTTAGTGTAGTGGTATAATGTGGATTGAAATTATGAAAACTCATTTAAAATTATGTAATTATTTTTGACGTCTGCCTGTAATTTGCTTATGTAGATTTAAGTGGCAATAAAATTCTATTCTATTCTATTCTATAAAATCCCTCTGTTTTAAAAATGCGCTTTTTTTATTAATTTCTCGCTAATTTGTGAGTAATCCGCAATTTTTTTTTTGCAAAAATACTATTTAAGGTAATTACTTTTTATTGGTTAAAAAAAAATAAGAATTCGTGTGTCCGGTAAGTCCACCGGCCCCTAATTTTTTGCTCATATAAAAAGACCACAAAGTTTTTTTTTTGTTAAAAAATGCCTTCGCGCGATAAAATCATAATGGATGGGATCGATTTGAACCGATGGCAACGTTTCCGTGTAAGTAAATGATTATAGATCTGTCAAAAACATATGTTAGCACCATTGTTATCTATGGTTAGCACTTTACAGCTTCAAGAATAGACAAGTATTTATGTATTCACTTATATTTCAAGGATATGGCAACAGTTAAACAAAACCAAAAAAAAAAACTTATCAATAAGAAGCAAATGTAAAAAGTAGAGAAGATAACTTTCAACATGGATCAGATAAAGTTTGAAAAAGGTTTACTTGATAACCAAATCATCAAAGAAACAGAATTTTTTATGAACGAAGATTTAGACAGTTTGGAGCATGAAACTCAAATAAATCTCAAAGTTTCCATCGACGAAATTACACAAATTAAAAAAGAAAGAGGGGAAATTCCATTTGAAGATGAAGAAAGTAGAATGTTGGTTCAATCTCATGGCGAAACAGACCATACTTACGCGACTAAAATATCTGAAAGTAGGAAACTATTTAAATGTGCTGAATGCGGAAAGGGTTTTGTAAGCACATGCTACCTAAAACGTCATTTAGCACTAAAAGCTCGAAAAAAACCCTACAGTTGTACCTACTGTGACTGCGGATATTTCGTAAAACGCCAATTAATTTATCACATCAGTTCTGCACATAATCTTGCACATGAACATGTTTGCAGCTACTGTAAAAAGACTTTTGTATTAGCATTTGAACTAAAACTTCATATCGAATCTCACAGAGTGGAATAGAAATTCGAATGTCCTTTTTGTGCTGATAAATATGCAATTTATGAGAACTTCAAAACACATCTTAATAAGCACACTTCGGATAAACTATTCCCTTGCAAACATTGCGAAAAAATATTTTTACTTCCATTCAGGCTACAAAGACATATGCAGGCACACAAAAAGTCAAACACCACTTAAATGTGTAGCTTGCACAATGTCTAAAGATCGTTTAGCCTTGAGTGTGCATTCCACCCTGCCACATCATTACATTTTTTATTATTATTAAAATTTAGTGCCTGTGTAATTAAATTTTGATAAAACGACTGTTTTTAAGATGGGGCAGGGTGGATTTATCCGCACTCAAGGCTGAAGTGCCATGATATATTGTACCAGCTCTTAATCTATAGCCACTTTTTTTTAATGTATAAACAGTTCGAGATAATTTGTTTTCCTTAATGTTTACTACATATTTAAATAATTATTTAAGGTTAAGTTAAATTTTTCATGGAAATAACGATGTAAACTATTAGAATGTTGTGTTATTTTATTAATTTGATATTTTAAAATAATTTTGTATTTTTATTGTAAATCTATCAAAATACTTTGTGTTATAAAATATTTGTATAATGTGGATTATTTTTAATAGAGCTCTCTACAACTAGAATTATGAAACAAAAGACGTCTACCCTATCTCTATCTCATTTGTGCTACACTTTCCAGCCAACCAAATAAATACTGTATTTGTTTTTCATACAACAAATAAAGTATTTATTTGGTTGGCCGGAAAGAGTAGCACTGAGCGGCACAAACGAACATAGCTAATGTGAATCTGTAGAATAAGATAATTCTACTAAAATTTAGATGGCGCCAGTAATTTCTTTAATAAAAATATTATAGTTACACTTTTCGCCCGGCCAAGTAAATATTGTATTTGTTCAACAAAGAACAAATACAGAATTTGTTTGGTTGGGTGGAAGTGTATGTATGTCTTCTATCCTTTTTGGGTAGAACTTTTGTCCTTGTCTAATCTAACGGGAGAAATCTCCATTGCTTTATGCCTACGCTTTAGTAAAAAAAGTCTTGTGTTTTCAAACGACTCTCTGTTCGAGAATTTTAATTACCTCATATTTGGTACATGGGTTTTGTACTCAAAGTTTTAGGCTTTATTATTGTAGTTACAAGTTTATTTTTTTTACTGGGAATTTTTTAAAAGCTCGCACAGTTAACAGATTAACCGAATCGATAATCTAGTATGCGCGTGATTTTCTAAACATTTCTATAAAAAAACATATGGTCTGTTTTTTCAAGCAAGATAGTAAATTAAAAATCGCACTTTTAAAAAGTCCTTTAAAAAAACAGACAGGTCGATTTTTATTTTTAATTTTGCAAATTTTGGTGTAAAAAAATTTATCAAAATTTATTTAAAAAAAAAATGGAATTGGTGGGTGAAAATTGTGATAAAATTTGGTGTAAACCAAAATTTGCAAAAATTTAAAAAAAATTGTTTCTTGTAACTGGGAAGTTTAAAAAAATGGTCAGATAGGTCGATTTTTATTTTGCAAATTTTGGTTTACACCAAATGTTATCACATGTTTCACCCTTGCACCCACCCAATCCATTTTTTTTTCAAAATAGCCACCCATTTTTTAATAAGCCCTTGGTCAAATAAGGCTTTATCATATTTAGAAAGCTTATTAACGACGTGTTTAGAAACCTTTTTAACGACGTGTCACAAGGGGTAGGTTGCTATCTGAAAAAAAAGAGATGGGAGGGTGCAAGGGGTAAAAAATTTGTTAACTTTTTTTACACCAAAATTTGCAAAGTTAAAAATAAAAATCGACCTGTCCGACCGTTTTTTAAAAGACATATAACTGAAAAGTTAATCGGGTGATTCCAGACTTAATGTACGCATTGTAGAATATAGTTATGTTTTATAAAATAGACTACGCAGTATATTCGCACATCCAATATTCGAATCTGTTTTGAAAATATTTACTGTGCGATTTTTAATTTACTATCTTGCTTGAATAAACAGCCATAGTAAAAAATAACTGATGTTATCAAAAACACGTACAGTAAATATGATCAGCAGAATTGGTTTTCTATGGACTGTTTTTTCAAGCAAGATAGTAAATTAAAATCGCACAGTGAATATTTTTAAAACAGATTCGAATATTGGATGTGCGATTATACTGCGTAGTTTATTTTACAAAACATAACTATATTCCATACACAAACATATACTATTCAAACCTGTTTTAAAAATAATATGCGAAATATCACTTAACCCGTAATTTTGTATCGAGTTTTGTATATTTTAAACACATTTTAACGCCACTACTAGCTTTATAAATGTCACAATCATATTACACAAGTAATACGGTTCTCATCGAAATATGCGTCCTCAGTCAACGTGTTAAATGCACAGGATGCAAAAGTTAAACGCATAGGTGCAAAAGTTAAACGCACAGGTGCGAAAATTAAACGTACAGAAACGAAAATAAAAAAAGTGGAGTTGCCAAATCACATGCAAAAATTTTAGTATTTTTAATAAAAGAGTATAAAAATTATCTTATTCATATTATATAATATTTTATTTATTTATTTATTTATACATGACCTTAAATACAGTTATGAAACTGGTGACAAGGCCTAACTTATAATAACATATTTAAATTTTTATAAAAAAAAAAGATAACAAAAAATATTTTTTAACTATTATATATAAATACTTAAAATAATTAAATATTTTGAAGGTACGTATTTACATGTATTTATTTTACATTTTGGTATTTTGCTTTATTGCTAAAACTGTAGTTTCAAATGAAGCTATCAAGTTTTTTACAGCTTCAATTTCATCTTTGGTTGTCACAAGATCCAATATTGTCTTTATATCTTCCATAATTTTTTCTTTTTCCATGTCCAAAGTATCAATATTTTCTGAAGTGACTTCAATTGTTTTACAGATAAATTCTGAACTGATCTGATCCATTTCACAAATGGAGTCTGAACTGATCTGATGCATTTTAGAAACAGATTCTGAACTGATCTGATCCATGTCAAAAACAGATTCTGAACTAATCTGATCTATTTGTGAAGAAAGTTCAATTGTTTCATAAATAGATCCTTGAATGATCTGATCTGTTTGAGGAATGGATTTTAAACTGATTTGATGTATTTCAGGAATAGATTTTGAACTAATCTCAGAAGAGAGTTCAATTTTAACAGGAATAGATCCTGAACATATCTGATCTGTATGAGAAATAGATTCGGATTTCATCTGATCTGTTGGAGAAATAGATTCTAAATTGATCTGATCTGTTTGAGGAATAAATTCTGAACTGATTTGATCGACTTGAGAAATAGATTCTGAACTGATCTGACCAATTGTAGGAATAAATTCTAAACTTATCTGATCTGTGTCAGAAATAGATTCTGATCCAGACACATCATCATCTTGCTTCATTCTATCTTCAGATTGTTGGTTCATTGCTGCCCTGATGTTATACAAATCTTTTTTTGTAAGTAAATCAAACCTAGTCAAAGAATCACTGTTTGAACTATTTTTAATATTATCCAAAATACTGTCTAAAGGTTTTTTTGCAGCCAGCTGCATCGAAATTGTCTGTCTTTCATCAAAACTAAGTGTTAAATGGTTCAAGTCATTTGTATGACCTACGTGTGTGGGTGTAAAAGCTACTTCACATTTGTTTTCACATATAATAATTATTATTTCTGCGGGACAGTATGAGTTTATTTTATTGCTACCTTGTTTCTTAATTTGGCGTTTGTTTTTGCTTATCGATACAAATTTACCACTTCGATGACAAACAAAATTTAGTTTTTTTAAGTTGTCCCTTTTTAAACTTATTTCTCCCCTGTGCTTGACGAACCTGCAACTATGTTCTCTTTCTATGTTTGCTTTCCACACCTCAAAGTCCTTAAAACTAGTAAATTGAAGATGTTCTGTTACAATGTTTATATCATGTTTTTGGGAATAATGTTTACATAGTTCTCTTTTACTACTTTGAAAAGGACACAATGCACACTTCATTAAGTTTTTAAAAGGAGCGATTTCGGACCCATTATCATGGAAAGACTTTGCGTGACGCCTTAAATTACTTGCATTTTTAAAAACTTTTTTACACTCTGCACACTTCATATCCAAAACTGATTAAAAATACATAACATTTATGTTTACAAATTACTAACGTTAGCTACCGAGAGCGAAAGCGAAACTTTTATTGCACAGAAAACCAAGTTTTGGAAAAATTTAAAAAGATATAGGTTAGGTTTGATATAAACTGCGTTCAATGGAAACAGCTAAACTAATCAAAAGTCATCAAATGATAAGTTTTCCTATCAAACTGCTTAACGGCTAATATCTGTCACTTGTCACAACCATCATTTGAGGTTAGAAATACCCACAAAAAGTACATTTCCGCGCTTTTATAAAATCAATCAAAACTATGGTCTGTTTTTTCAAGCAAGATAGTAAATTAAAAATCGCACAGTAAATATTTTTACAACAGGTTTGAATAGTATATGTTTGTGTATAGAATATAGTTATGTTTTATAAAATAAACTACGCAGTATATTCGCACATCCAATATTCGAATCTGTTTTAAAAATATTCACTGTGCGATTTTTAATTTACTATCTTGCTTGAAGAAACAGACCACAATCATCTCAAAACGTTGATGAGAAATGATTCAACGACATCTGTAAATCGAAACTGATCATAGCGTTTCAATTCCAATTCTGTTTCATAGCGTTCAGTAGTAATTTGACAACTTTCGATGAGTTTTGCTGTTTCCATTGAACGCAGCCATTTTCGCGTGAGCACAAACACTATCAAGAAGCCTTAAGGCTAAAAAGATAATTTTATCTTAAAATGTCCGTTTTCTCTATAAACGTTTACGGCTGCAGAGCGTTAACAGATGCAACTGTGAATTTTAAAAGATTTATTACATACACTTTAAAGTGAACTGCTCAAATACGGTCTCTTGACATTTGTTTGATAAGTTGACGCTGTCAAAACTTGAAATAAATAGGTTAGTTTTTAGTTATTTAGTTAAAACATAGTCTGTGTCCATAAACTTAGTTCATATATGAATTTAAACCCAAAAGAAAAAAATTTAAGTGATTTTAGGCATAATTTGTATTAATCTTCCAAAGTCACATGTCCATTTTAAATTTTGACCATGGAGGAGGTAAAGGTTAAGGTTGAGGAGGAACTACTTGATATTAGTAGTAAGACTATTGCAATAGAAATGTGTAAAAACGAAGAAAACTTTTGCCTCAAGCAAGAAAATAATGAAGTTAGTAATATAAAGCACAAAAGTGATACTAATATCAAAACGGAGAAGGACCAACCAGATATTAAGATTGAAGAAATAGAAACGTATATAAAAAAAGAAAACATAAGTCTCAAGCAAGAAAATGGAGAAAATATAAAAATAAGTTATATAAAAGAAGAAAATAAAAAAAATATGGAAATAGAAGTGCTTGATAGCAAGATTGAAGTAACAGAAAATTACATAAAAGAAGAAAACTATAGTGTCAAGCAAGAAAATGAAGAAATTAATGAAATAAAACAAGAAAATAAAATAAATATTGATATAGAGGAAGACGTACCTTATAGTAAAATTGAAGTATCAGAAACATATATAAAAGAAGACTTTAGCCTCAAGCAAAAGAACGAAGGAAATAATGGAGTTAGTGCTATAAAGCAAGAAAATGGAGTAAATATGGAAATAGAAGAGGACCTACCTGATAGCAAAATTGAAGTAACAGAAACATATATAAAAGAAGAAACCGAAACTAATTATGTAATTACTACTGATGAAATAAAAGAAGAAATAGAAAAAAACATATTATCCGAGGAAGAAGAACTGAATCGTTTAAAATTAGAAAACACAGAAATGAAATTTAACTGTCGTTATTGTCACAAAAGATTCGCAGATCAACGTTCTTACAATTCACACATGGACATGAACCACAGAATAAATATATGTGGTGATTGCGGAAAAGGATTTCTATCTTCAGGTTCCTTAAAAAAGCATGTTCAAAAACGCATATGTAAGAAACCATTCATTTGCGAAGAATGTGGAAAAGGTTTTAACACTGAATCTGCTCATATGGAACATACCCGCACCCATCATTGGGATACCCCGTACCCTTGCAGGCACTGCCTTATGAGTTTCAGTAAACGTGCTTTCCTACGAAGCCATGTCAAAAATGTACATACAAAAGAAAAACTTTTAGAATGCACTTACTGTGGAAAACGTTATGCTAAAGGTTCGGATCTAAAACTTCACTTCCGTACGCACACAGGTGAAAATCCGTATAAATGTAAGTACTGTGATCAAACTTTTGCAGATTTTTCGAGTTACAAAAGTCATGAGGCTCGACATATTGGCAGGGCTTATCAGTGCAAGTTCTGCGATAAATCCTTCGCTGAATCTTCTAAACTGGAGCTTCATATCCGCACGCACACTGGAGAGAGGCCATATAAATGTGAGACGTGCCAAAAAAGTTTTATATGTGTCTCGAATTTGAACCAACATCGAAAACTGCACAAAGAATAAGGCAAATCTATTTCATTTCATGAAAGTACCTATATGATTTGTCCTGGGTTGAAACGTTGCAACGCGTTGCCGAGCTGATGCAATGCGAACTTTAAAATTAAACTTATTTCAAATATTAAATATTTATTTCAAATAAACAGTTTTTGATACGGAATATTTTACTGTATGGTTTATTTACTTAAAACGGTAATGCGGTACTGTAATGTATTTAATGAGGGGTAAACCTTGCATGAAAAATGGTTCAATGAATTCAGGAATACTGAGAAATTTTAACGAATTCCTTGGGTTTGTACAAAGAATTCCAGGAAGGTTTACTCCTTTGTATTCAATATACTAAGTTCCACTTGCACCAACTCTTAAACTGGGATTATCTCAACTAAACTGAGTTTAAGTTAAAAATACTGCATTCTGATTGGTTGACCGTCCATTTAATCGAAGTTTAAAGTTAAACCATCTTTGGTGCAAGTAGCCCTAAATATAACTACTATATATTAGAAAGAGTTGTGAGTTTTTGATAATAAATACCAAAAATTATTTTCTTTTGTTTTCTTTACCTTCCCCTTTATTACGTATTATACTTCAAAAATTTTCGTACGATTCTTGTTTAAAAATTAAACGCTTAAGAATATAACCATCTAAAAAAAATATGTACGCCACTGCCTGAAACTACGGCTTCTGTGGTCTGTTTCTTCAAGCAAGATAGTAAATTAAAAATCGCACAGTGAATATTTTCAAAACAGATTCGAATATTGGATGTGCGAATATACTGTTTAGTTTATTTTATAAAACATAACTATATTCTATACACAAACATATACTATTCAAACCTGCTGTAAAAATATTTACTGTGCGATTTTTAATTTACTATCTTGATTGAAAAATAGACCATAATTTAGATTCGTCCAAAACGACGAATTTCAGGTTTTCAACAACGTTTCCATGCTTAAAAATGATCAAAAACTAGTGGCAACATTGCCGCACTGTCAAAAATCCCGTTTTTCTCTAGTTTCTTTTCTATTGTTTTCCTGATATTTTCTTTGGTATATTCATTTATGTAAATTAAATTGCTAACGTTTAATGTTTTAGAAAGTAAACAGAAAATCTGACCAGGACTTTCTGAAAGGTAATATTTTACTTCTTTAGAATCGGTTTACTAGGTGGAACCTCAGCCAATTTTCATCTTTAAATATGTTGTGTTGTAAAAAACAATTGAGGTAGTTTCGTAATTACAAATGTTAGCTGCTAAGCTAAGCTTATAAGCCCACAGACCACTGGCTTGTGGCTGAGATGTACAAATATTTGAGGTTATGTAAGTTATTTATGGTCTGTTTCTTCAAGCAAAATAGTAAATTAAAAATCGCACAGTGAATATTTTCAAAATAGATTCGAATATTGGATGTGCGAATATACTGCGTAGTTTATTATATGAAACATAACTATATTCTATACACAAACATATACTATTCAAACCTGTTGTAAAAATATTTACTGTGCGATTTTTAATTTACTCTCTTGCTTGAAAAAACAGACCATAGTAACACAATCGAACTAATTCAAGTCTGTACCAGATGCAAAAGATCTATAAAAACTATTATATTCAAAATAAAATACCCGTTTTTTTTATAAACTAAATATTTTTTAAAACTTGCACAGTACATTACACTCGCACAGCAAAGTAAAGAATGAACATAAGTCTGTATCAGACGCAACAGATCTATAAAAACTGGTATTTTTCATCAGAAAATACCCTAAATTAAAAAGAAAACTATGTGCCACCTTGTAATTTGTAGTTAGATAACTAGATAATATAACTCGCACATCGGCGATAATTTATCGCTCGTAAATTTGAAAAAACCGGTTAACCCCTTCCGCTCCAGCCTGTTTTTCAAGGTACAGGTCCCCACACCAGATTAAAATGTATAGAGCGGAAGGGGTTAAGGATTCAGAACTTTTTAATAATAATAATAATAAATATATTTATTGGAAATCCAAAAGGCTATTGACCGAGGTCTTTCTGCCTATATTACAATTCTAGTAAGAATATTTTTATACTTGAGAATGAAAACATAATAATTGATTCGTATACAAAAAAAAAAAAGTAAAATATAATTTAAATTAACTGGTGTTAGAACTTTTTATATTTCAGATTTTTAGCAGAATATTTAAAGACGAAGAAGAAAATATGGAAAATCAAAACATTAAATTGGAAAACGACCAACCTGATGTACAAATTTCTATAAAACAAGAAAACAATCCAATCATACAAGAAGAAACGTCTGTAAAACAAGAAAAAACGGCTATAAAACAAGAAAAAACGGCTATAAAACAAGAAAAAACGGCTATAAAACAAGAAAAAACGGCTATAAAACAAGAAATTGTTGAAGAAAATGAAATTAACACGGAACCTTCAATTTTCAGTTTAGAAAACATCAAAATCGAGATAGTACAAAATGAACTGGAAGATCAAGAAACCAAGATAATAACTCAAGAACTAACCAATCAATATCTAAGTTGCTCATATTGCCATGAAACATTCGACAAAAAGTTTCTTTTAAAAATACACACTAAAACACACACAGGACGAAAAATCCATGCTTGCACCTACTGCAAAAAATCATTCGCTGGTTCGCGAGATTTAGAAAAACACATCAGGTGCCACACAGGAGAAAAACCATTCGTGTGTACATTCTGCAAAAAATGCTTTTCTCAGCAAGGACACCTAAAAGTACACATACGTCAACACACTGGTGAGAAGCCCCACAAATGCCCATACTGCGAAAAAGCCTATACTGACTCTTCGCAGCTAAAAACACACATACGAGTACACACAGGAGAGCGACCATACGTTTGCAAAGACTGTAACTCACAATTTACACAAATAGCTGCATTGAACGTACACATTCGCAGAAAACATTCCTTCGATAAACCCCTGTTGTGTAACTATTGTGGAAAAAGTTTTACAGAGTTATCAAGCCTACAAAAACACAATCGGATACACACAGGAGAAAAACCATATCAATGCAATAAATGCGCAAAGTCATTCGCTGATCTATCTACGTTAAAAAGACATATTAAGAGGCATGTAGGTGAAAAGACTTTTCAATGTACATACTGTGATAAGGCTTTTATTGAAAACACTATTTTACAATCCCATATAAGGTCCCATACTGGTGAGAAACCATTCCAATGTGAAGTTTGCGATAAGAGTTTTCCAGTGAAGTCAACTTTAACTAGACATATGAGAATTCATCAAGGAACTAAACGCCATTTGTGTGAATACTGTAAAAAGTCTTTCGGGGAGGCTTCGGATCTCAGAAGACATCTAAGGATACACACGGGTGAAAAACCCTTTGAATGTGAACTATGTGAAAGAAAATTTACGCTGAAAAGTGGTATGGACAAACATACGTGCGTTAAATAGTTATGTGTACTATTATGTATATGGTTTAGGTACTTTGTATATTTATTAAAAACATAGTTTTAGTTAATATAAAAAAAAAGTAAATTGTAATTATAGATTGATAAAATTTTCAAGGTATTATCTGACGGTTTTTAAAACTCGCACAGTACATAAGTGCGCATCAATATAACTCCATGGAGTTATGTCCATGTGGATCCATGGTTAAAATGGTTTAGGAACATTATTATTATTGAAATATAGTGCCTTGGATACTATGGTCTGTTTTTTCAAGCAAGATAGTAAATTAAAAATCGCACACTAAATATTTTTATAAAATAAACTACGCAGTATATTCGCACATTCAATATTCGAACCTGTTTTGAAAATATTCACTGTGCGATTTTTAATTTACTATCTTGCTTGAAGAAACAGACCATACATACAAACATATACTCTTTAAACCTGTTGTAAAAATATTTACTGTGCGATTTTTATTTTACTATCTTGCTTGATGAAACAGACCATAGTTAAAAGTTACTCTCCCTATGGTCTGTTTTTTCAAGATTCGAATATTGGATGTGCGAATATACTGCGTAGTTTATTTTATAAAACATAACTATGGTCTGTTTCATCAAGCAAGAGAGTAAATTAAAAATTGCACAGTAAATATTTTCAAAACAGATTCGAATATTGGATGTGCGAATATACTGCGTAGTTTATTTTATAAAACCTAACTATGTTCTATTCACAAACGTATACTATTCAAACTTGTTGTGAAAATATTTGCTCTGCGATTTTTAATTTACCATCTTGCTTGAAAAAACGGACCATAGTTTAATCATAATTTTAACAAAATGTTTTTCCCAATAAAAGTCTCTAATTCGTTGGTTTTCTCCTATACACTTTATTCTATCAGAGAAGAAAAATCAAAATAATTTAGAATTCAATAAGCGAAATTAATGCTGCTTTTTGGCTTAACTTTTTATTACAAATATCACATTTAAAAACTCTCCTGGTGTTCTTTTAAATATGGTGCTTACTTTTAAGTATATGTCTAATTAAATAACGCTTTTGACCATACTTTTGATTGCAATCATTGCATTCAAATGCTAGTTCTTGCCCTGTATGAATTAAAACATGATATTTAAAGCTTCTTTTGTTTAAATACATTTTATCACAATGATCACATTTAAATGGTTCGAGTCCTGTGTGCGATTGCTTATGTTGATTTAAATTGCCTTTTAGTTTAAACTTTTGATGACATAGGTCACATTCAAATTGTTTCCCACCATTGTGTATTTGCATGTGCCTCAATAGAGATCTCTTTTCAGTAAATCGTTTCTGACAAATTGAGCATCCATGTATCTTAATCTGAGCGTGATTTCGAATGTGTGAATTAAAGCGGTACTTTCTGAAAAAAAATTTCTCGCACATGTCACATTTGTATGGTGCTTCACCTGTATGTGTTGATATATGAGTCACTAATTCATATCTTGATAAATATTTCATATAACAATTACTACACTGATATGGTTTATGTCCTGTCATTCTTTGAATGTGCTTTTTTAAACTGCCCTTTTCGCTGAATGTTTTATTGCAATGTTTACATTTATATGACTTTTGTCCTGTATCAGATTGAACAATATCCATATTTTGATTTATATTAATATTCACATTATTATACGCAATATATTTCATTAAATTCTTATTTTGTTTCTCACATGATTTATTTTTAATATGCCTACATAAATTGCATTTTCGGCTAAACTGTTTACTGCAATTGTTGCATTCATATATTTTTTGACCACTGTGTATTAAAGTATGTTTTACTAAAGTGCTTTTTTGAGTAAACTTTTTATTGCACTGATCACATTGAAATGGCTTCTCACCTGTGTGTATTCGAATATGTCTGGTCAAATAGCTATAGCTGCTAAACCTTTTATTGCAAAATGGACACTGAATTTTTTTCTTAATTTTATTACTATACTGCGTTTTTAAATGTATCTTTAGAGATTCTTTTGATGTTTTTTCTTCGATATCCTCAATTTCTTTCTTTATAAGGTAAACTTCATGTTCTTCAATCTCTGTTTTTATTAAATTTTCAGTTACATATTCATACTGTTCGTTAATTTTTCCAGGTAATTCTAGACTGGTTTCATGTGGACTGTATAACTTTTCTTTAACGTATCGGGCAATATACTCGGTGGGCTGAATTTTTGTTTCTTCATAATCAAATTTTACTTGGGGCTCTAAAAATTCTGTTTTTATATTTTTTCTGCCAACTTCATTATTTTTCTTAGGAAATTCTTCACTGTATAAAATATTTAAATTTTCTAATTCATCGTCCACCAATTCTTCTTTACCATATTGAGTGAAATCCTCTTCTTTTACATGCTCCATATATTTAACAGTTTGTCTTGTTTCTTGGTTCGACTGCTGCTCTGCTTCTTCTTTTAAGTAATCCATTTCCGTTATCTTCCTTGAAGACAAGAACACCGGTTTTTTTAGTAAGTTATGTGTAATATGTAGGTCTCTCTTTTTGTATATTTTACAGTTGTTAAATGCCTTCAGTTGTAAAAAAATAAATTAATACACTACTTTATAACAAAATTACAAATCAAAATTCGAATAACACAAACATCAGTCCGCTTTTAGCTAACAAACCTGATTTTTGAAACGTCAACTGTCAAATTACAGCTATGGCGAATTTTCTGAGATGGAAATATTTTTAAAATTAATGGTGGGAGAGCCCTTACAATATAAATAGTTGAAAAAAAAAGCGTTTTTTCTTTGTTTTAAAACGGTTTTTTACAACTATAACAACATCTCATTAACATTAAACGCTGAGTGCGCATTACCATAACTCCACCCTGCCCCATTTTAGAAACATTCTTTTTATCAAAACTTAATGACCAAGGCACTAAATTTCCATAATAACAGAAGTTATTAAGATGGGGCAGGGTGGAGTTATGATAATGCGCACTCAAAACTGAACGTTCATGAGGCAATAGGTATGCTCGTTGGTTCCTGCACTCTTGCTGTTTTAAGAACAAATACAGTACTTATTTGGTTGGATAAAATATGTATGCGAGTGCAAGAAAGTGAAATCTCAAACAAACCTATTGTTTGAGCTGTGCAAAAATACTTGTTTTTGCATAAGCATGTTAATACACCCTCAAGGGTTAATTGCCATAAGATATTGTAGCAGTTCTATGGTCTATTTCATCAAGCACAATAGTAAATTAAAAATCGCACAGTAAATATTTTTACAACAGGTTTGAATAGTATATGTTTGTGTATAGAATATAGTTATGCTTTATAAAATAAACTACGCAGTATATTCGCACATCCAATATTCGAATCTGTTTTGAAAATATTTACTGTCCGATTTTTAATTTACTATCTTGCTTGATGAGACAGGCCATATGGTCTGTTTCTTCAAGCAAGATAGTAAATTACAAACAAATCGCACATTGAATATTTTCAAAACAGATTCGAATATAGCATGTGCGAATTTCCTGCATAGTTTATTTTATAAAAAATAACTATATTCTATACACAAACATATACTATTCAAACCTGTTGTAAAAATATTTACTGTGCGATTTTTAATTTACTCTCTTGCTTGATGAAACAGACCATAGTATAGCTAGACTACCCATCTACCCTTAATGTGACATCTTCAATATTTAATTTGTAATCGATTTTTTTTAGACTGGTCAGATCCGTTGAATGTGAAGTGTGTGAATTTCACATTGCGAAAGCAGATTTACGCTTGGAAAGTAGTATGGATAATGCGTTAAGAACAGATTTGTGTAGCAAGTCTTAAATATAAAATATTTAAGGCAGCGTCGATATGACAGTTCAGTTATTTATTTACTATGCGATTTTTTATTTAGTATCTTGCTTGAAAAAATAGACCATAGTTAACTATAGTTTAAAATGACTTTACTTTAAAAAATCGTTTAAATAATACTTCAAACCGACCACTATGGTCTGTTTTGTCAAGCAAGATAGTAAATTACAAATCTCACAGTGAATATTTTCAAAACAGATTCGAATATTGGATGTGCGAATATATTGCGTAGTTTATTTTATAAAACATAACTATATTCTATACCCAAACATATACTATTCAAACCTGTTGTAAAAATATTTACTGTGCGATATTTAATTTACTCTCTTGCTTGATGAAACAGACTGGTTACATGTCGACTGTGGAACTCTTCTTTAACATATCGAGTAATATACTCAGGGGGCTGAACTTTCATTTCTTCATTATCTTGAAATTCTGTTTTAATACTTTCGCTGCCAACTTTAATATTAGGATATTCTCCACTGTATGAAATATTTACATTTTCCAGTTCATCATCAACCAATTCTTTTTTAATGTATTGAGTAAAATCCTCTTTTAAATACTCCATATAATTACGTATATTTAAAAGTTCTTCTTTAGTCGCTTTTTGGTTTGTCTGTTCCTCTGTTTCTTTTTTTAAGCAATCCATTTTCATTCTCTTTCATCCACTAGTTTTTTTAAGGTTATGTTGATCTTCCTCCATGCTTCTTCTTCTTCTTCCATTAAGTTTTATGGTCTTAGCTACTAAGGCTATCCGACCAACCATCTCAAATTTCTAATTAAAACATAGGATCTACTATTATGCAGGTCTGGGATGTCCCATTCCTGTTTTGTCTTTTTACTCCTAACCTATGTAGGTTGTATTAAAATAGTTTAAAAAATTTCTCTCAACATAACCTCAAATAAAAAACCTGGACAATACAAATCAAATCACCAAGCTCAAATTCCAATTAAAATCAATACATAACATCTATACTTTCATAAAAAACATATTTTAAAATACACTAGCCATGGCTGGAACCTAATGCGAATTAAACAAATTAAAAACCGCCGTAGATTGTTGTCGAGAACGAAAAGCAACTTTATATTCTAGTTCTAAACAAATGTAATTACCCCGTTTTCTAACAAAATTCAAATAAAACATGTTCTATATTTCATAGACTTTTGAAACGAAGTCTCGCAACTAAACAATGAAATTTTCCAAAACTTTTTACTGAAGACTGCGATTTTCCAGCTTGTTACCCAAGATTGATCAAAACAAACCGTTTTTTTTTTTTTAATCACATCTCTAGATATTGCAGAGGCAAGGTATATTTTACTAAGTAGCCCCCATCTCCCCTATCTTATGACGACTGTTATCGATTGGTTTCTGCAGTCTCTGCCAAAGACCACGCTTTTCCTACCTGATGAAGAAAATTGGTAATATTATACTACAAACATACTTTTCAACATAAAACGATTATTTTTTTACTTACCAATGATCAACACTTGTAGGGTATACAACTTGTATATAGGTAACTAGTTTTTCTAGTATAGGACTGGATAGATATACTCCTCCTCCAATATTCTCCATGTTCTACAGCTAGTCAACACCAAAAAGTGTCCGATAATTCATACAAAAACTCGATAAAAAATAAAGCAGAAACAAAACACGCAAAAACAAGTTGGCCGACGTACCTGTTTGGGAGTTTCAAATATACTAGTGACTTTTATTTCTGTCAAACGTCAGCACTGAATCGTTCTGTCAAAGCAATACCAACATTGAGAAACTTAAATTGTTGTTTATCAATAAAAATTGTTTGTTTTCTGCGAATTAGATGAAAAATGTCGGGAGAAAGCAGTAATAATTCAAATATGATAAATTTCACTGATACAATATACACAAATTTAAACGCTACGCTTAATAAAAAATTGGATTCGCCAGAAAATGAAAATGTAATATGTATATTATGTTTGGAAGTGGCCGAAGATTACATTTCTGTGTTTGAACAAAATATATATGCAGCTTTTAGAGTATTATTCAATGGGATGGTAAGTAAATTTTAGGTATTATGGATTAACGCAGATTTATTTAGTACCTAATACTTGAAACAATCCCTGTTTTACTCTGTTAGATATTATAACTTTGTGGAGGGTAAAGTGGCCCACTATCGCTAAAGCAAAAGCCAGCAATGTTAATAGCCCCAAAGTGCAGTAGGATCTTTACTAGGGTTCCTGCTATTGACATCAAAACAAAATCGAGGGATCCTTATAAAGATTACTTTAGTATACTGAATAGCTTATACTCGAGATCATTATAGCATAGAGATATTTATATTAGGGACCCTAAATAAAGTGACATTTAACTTCACACAACTTGTGTGAAGTTTAATGTCATTATATATAGGGTCCATAATTTATATTAAAAACAATGTAAACATGACTTGATATGAAAATATCTAGTATCCCTAGCCTGCTTTAGATGGGGACACTAGAATCTTGTAAACAGGGATTCCCAACCCTGATATAAATAAATTAAATATATATATATGATTCTATAAAACCCTACTAGCTGAGGTGTAGGTTCTTTGAATAAGTTGGTTTCCACTTTGGAAGGCCTTTATCTGGATTTATTTATATTATTCCAAGGTTGATGTAAAATCTCTAGCCAACTTGTTGAATACATAGAAAAGCAATGTTAGTTAAGTAACCCCACTTGAGGAATAGGGCTAGGAGTTGCCTTTTGCTAGTCACTAAGAGACCAAAATATCTATGCATAATTTTCATTACCAACCCAAAGTACCCTTAACTTTTTAATTTGAGGTCAAAGATATATGCTTCTTTGAATAAAGCATCTCACACTTTTTACAGCACAAAGGGCTTAAAAAGTATCGTAAAATGATTTCCAATCTCCATCCCTCGAAAATTACCTGGGATCCATTTTTTTTTCGAATTCTAAGGGTGTCCCATTGTTTGTGCACACAATAACTCAAGAACATATTATCCGATCAGTATGAAATTTACAGAAAAAACCTTATTAGCTACTTTTCTGAAATTTTTCATTTCCGATTTTACTAGAAATAACCCCAAAAATAATTTTTTCAGTTTCTTAAACAAGTAAAATTAGAATCTAATTATTAGATACCTAAATCATAGATGTTATAAAATTTTATACCTGTAAATATAGGACCATCTAAACCTAACTCATAATTTTTAAATGGGACACCCTATATATTTTAGAACAGAATTCCGGAAAAAATTATAGTTTTTATTTATAGAAAAAACTATTGATATACTACGATAAATTTGCATGCAGTATTGTCCCTCTCACTTGCACGCATTCTGACTTACGACGTATTAGCCGTTAAATTGAGAGGTCGCAACCGCATTGATAAAAATTTTATTATATAATCATACCAAATATATTTAATTTAATATAAATATTTTCAGATATTACAAATAACAAAAAACCCTCAAATATGTACAGACTGTGAAAGTTGCTTGTTAAAATTTTGGCAGTTTCGTAATGACTGTGTCCTGCTAAACAAATACCTATTTAAATATTGGGATTTAACAAAAACAAAACACTCTGATAAAGTAGACCTGTATGAGTTTAAAAAATGTAAAGAAGCCAATAATAATATTTACCAAAGAGTAGTAAAAAATTACATAGAAAAAAGTTCAGAAGACGATACAGAAAAGGAAGTCATTCTCCAAAGTTCAGTGGCAAATCTTAATAAAGACAAAAACCTCAGAAATGTATACAGTCGTGGAAATAAACGCAAGTTTTTAATTGAAGAAGTGCCTGTCGAGCAGGTTAAAAAAGGTTCTGGGTTGAAACTGCCAGAAACTGTTACAGAGACTGGAAACGAAATAAGGACTTACAGGCCACTTAATGTTGTATCAATTACTGGTCCAACATCGAGCATTGACAATGAACCTGTAAAAATTCTTAACAGCAGTGGTATGTCTGTAGAGGATTGTGGTGGGTTGAAACCATCAGAAACTGTAACAAAGACTGGAAACGAAATAAGGACTTACAGACCACTTAAAGTTGTATCAATGACTTTCAACAAAAAAAATTCACCTACATCTAGTCAGAAAGTTATAGAACACAACCCCGCAAAAAAGGCTGATTCACCAAACAAAAATAAAACTCATGAACAAAGTCAGAAATTCAAAAATTATGATAAACCCTTTTGCGCAAAAATAAATAAAAAACCACAGGAGTCTCTGTTAAAACCTTTGTTGAGTGACAGAATTTTACGCAGCAGAACTAAAAAGGATGCAATTGAGGAGTTGCCGACAATGGATGATTTTGTTGAAGCATATGGAGAAATGGAGGAGAATACTGAGTACACTAAAGATGAAATTGACATAGATGTTAAAGTAAAAGTTGAGCCACTAGATGATTACACTGGGTAAGACACATTTTAGTTGGCGGATGATGGTATGTTTTTTCAAGCAAGATAGTAAATTAAGAATCGCACAGTAAATATTTTTACAGCAGGTTTGAATAGTATATGTTTGTGTATAGAATATAGTTATGTTTTATAAAATAAACTACTCAGTATATTCGCACATCCAATGATCGAATCTATTTTGAAAATATTCACTTCGATTTTTAATTTACTATCTTGCTTGATGAAACAGACCATAACATTCCTGCTCTCAATTTTCCCTATCCCAGCATCCCTACTCTGTAGCAAGGATTTAGGAGATTTAGCCGAAAACATGTATCGCGAAAACATTTACCACCGCGTAATGATTTAACCGCAAAAAATATTACCGCGAAAACTATTATCGCGACAATAAAAACCGCGCAAACTTTTACCGCGCAATAATAAAATCGCGCATACTTTTACCGCACGGTAATATGATAGCGCTTTTATTTTAATAAAAATATTAACTATAAAATATATATTATAATTTTTTGAATGAAACGCTTATTTTATAATCATAATTTTATTTTAATTTTTTATCAAAAAAAAAAACCAAACAAACCAAACCAAATAATTTAGTTATATTTATGTTTAATACTAATTAGTTTAAACTTATAACAGTTAAACTTTGCGCGGATATAGTTTTCCCTATTTTTATGTCACTTTAATATGTTTTCGCAGTAAATGTTTATCGCTGTTAATACTGCGTGGAAAAAAAATCGCGGTAATTTTTTGGCGAAAATATTTCCGAAATATTTTTTTTCGCGGTAAACTTTTCGACTAAAACTACCCCCGTAGCAATAATTTAAAAACCCCCAGCGTATCCATAAAGTAAACGCAAGAGTAGGGATATTGGTCTGCCTTTTAGTTTAGTTTATATTGTAATTATAAAAAAATTAAACAAAATCGTTTACGAAAAAATATTTTTTTAATTTATTTTATTAATTATAAAATTTTAATTTTTACCCTGAAGAAGAAGGGACATATTACCTTCAAAACGTTGGAACTGTTCATATATACAGGGTGTATCAGAACTCACGTTAAAAAAATTACATATGTACTTATACAGCAATAAAAAGAAATTGAGCAAAAACCCCAGAAGCTGTTACAATTACCTATAATAGTGGGTAAATCGCCCAATTGGTTTCTATGGAAACATACCAGTAGTTAAAGGTATGCATTTTGAAAGTTTGATGAGAATGTCAAATTGAAAATTTTCATATGACAATTTGTCAAAAATATTTTTTAAGATGTAAACTGTTATATTACTGGAAGATTATGGATTTTTTAACTTTATTGTAATAATTTTGTAAAGTTAAGTGTAAAAAAATGTAAATATAAAAATGTTTTCTTTGTTGTAATTTTAATTTTTAGGTCCAAATTAAGAACCGCTGAACAATTCAAAATTTTACATGTGCACATAAACTGCAATGGAAAATGTACTATTTAAAATACATATCGACAGACACATGTTTAAAATGCCCCTCAATCCATACGAAAAAGGTAGAAAACCAATATACCAAATTTTAGTTTAATGAGTTTTTTTAGGTTTTTTATATAATAGGTAGGATTATTATTAATAAAATATAAATATAAATAATAAATCACTTAAGAAACGTGTTGTTTAATAGATTATTTCGTTACAATTATTAAAATAGGGATTCCACACTATAATAGTTAAATTGTCTTCTTCTTTCATCCAGTAAATTTTAACATTTAAAACAATCTTTTTTCTTTTTATGTAAGTCCCATTTCAATTCTTTAGTTTTTTCTAAATAAGATTAAAGGGAGTTTAAAAATATTTCCTTAAATAATATCCCATTTAAAGTGTATGTGCACATGTAAAACTTTCAATTATTCAACCGTTCTAAATTAAGACCTAAAACTAAAAAAGTAGGATTATAACAAGGATAAGTGTTTTAATAAGAAATTTAGAAAATTATTACAATAAAGTTAAAAAATCCATAATCTTCCAGTAATATAACAGTTTACATCTTAAAAAATATTTTTGACAAATTGTCATATGAAAAATTTCAATTTGAAATTGCCATCAAACTTTCAAAATGCATACCTTCAGCTACTGGTATGTTTCCATAGAAACCAAATCGATACCCCCAAGCAACAAAGCCGTAACTCATATATTGTCATTTTTCACGACAGCTAAATTTCTAAAATATTTTTTATTGTTATTTAAGGGTGGGTAAATGATTGAAGTGGAAAAGGAAGTCATGTGATACATCATTTGAAAGCTTATAAAATTCTCTATTTAACTGTTTAAGTATTTATTGTTTATTTACTGTTTGTTTCTGATAATATTCAAGTTTAGAATTTCTTAGTTTAGTGATTTTAAGTAAACTTTTGCTTAAAGTGGACTGTGGAGAAACCTGAGTAGTACCACCATGTGTGTCTTTTTGCAAGGCGTTTACCTATGAGTATAACTCAAAATGGGTCTAACTTGAGTTACATCCTTGTTGCTTGGGAGTGTCGAAATGGGCGATTTATCCACTTTTATAGGTAATTGTAACAGCTTCTGGAATTGGTGAAATCTTAAAATCTCAAAATTTCATACATACACCCCCCTCTCAAATTTTGCTCAATTTCTTTTTATTGTTGTATAAGTACATATGTAATTTTTTTAACGTGAGTTCTGATACACCCTGTATTTAGTTCTTAATAACAAGATTTTTTCATTATTTTACTTATTATTTGTTCTAGTGGAGAAGTTTTTGTGGGCCTTGAAGATTTTGGTATTAAGAAAGAAATTTTATTAAATGAAGACATAAAGATAGAAGATTGTAAATTGGAGAATTCGTCAGAAGAAACCATCACTGCTGACGAGAATGACTCTGATTCAAACAGCACATCAAATTTTCAATTAAGGAAAGTTGAAACGAATCAGGGCAACGTTAAATATTTAGGTAAGTTGTGTTTTTAGGGTTTCGTATAGTAGACGCCACAAATATAAGAGAATTTTATTAGCAGCGAACATTTTTTTCTGGCGCTTTTCAAGTTTTATTGACCAGTCAGAACGTCTGCCCTTATCTCACATTAATCTGTTTCAAATGTAAACATTCTACTATATCTTTGGCGTCTAGAATACCTTAAAAAGGAAAAAATGATCACTTGGTCCGTTCGTCTGTCATTTATCTCAGAAACTATATAACCAAGAGTCTCAAATTTGGGATACAAGTAGATTTTTTCTAGAAATCATATGATCTTGATCTTGAACGAATACTCTTTTTTTTAACTTTGTCTTAACCATAGAGGAAGTATTCTTTTTTTGCGCATATTGGTTTTAAAAACTTTCTTGTGTGTACCATAATTAGGGAAAATTTAAATTTTTGATCACAGAAATCAGGGAAAACATTGAAACTTTTTTTAATCGTAGAAAAGGGTCACGTGACCTCAATAACTTTTAAATCACTAGGTTAATTTAAACAAAAGTTATATTCTCTTACTTAATAACTTATATTATTAAAATAATAAAAAAATTAAATAAAAAAAATCAAAATATTTAAAAAAAAATAATCTCCATTTTTTTTTTTCGTATTTTTTTTAGATTAAATTGTATTTTATTTTCAATAATTGAATAAGAAAATGTAATGTTTGTTCAAATTTATTTATTAAAAAAATAAAAAGTCACGTGACCCTTTTTTTGCGATTAAAAAAACAAATTGTTTGGACTAACGGCGAACCGTGATATCTTTATAGCTTGATTTTTTTTTTCAGGAACTAAAAATATGAACGAACACACATGTCGTTTCATACCTTTTCGTTACCTTTATAACGATTTAGGCCAGTACCAAGAAGACCACGACTACATTTTGTCGCCATATTCAAAAACAAACACCTTTTCGGCCACTCCAGAAAACAAAAGAGTGATATGTAACATCTGCAACCTGGCCGAGAAAATCGAGAAATACGAACTGCACATGAACATGAAACATGATGTTCAAAACATTTTTGTGTGCAGCATATGTTCAGTTAGTAAGCAAATCAAAAAACCGCACACTGTAAAAATTTAAAAGAAAGTTTTGTAGTAGGTAGGTAGGTTTACGGTTTGGAATTTAGCCCGGATAGCAAAAAAAATTGCCTTTGAAAGTGGTTTACACCAATCGAATTTTGATCATTTTACAAAACATTAAAACCCTAATTTAAAATTTTGTAACGATGATTTTTTTAGGGGCGACAACAACTCGAAAAGCAGACCATCTTTTTACTTTTTTTCGGGTTTTCTTAGTATTTTACAATGAAAAAATATATTTGTGTTTAATTATAAAGGATATTGTGCCTCTGATTTTTTTAAAATTTAACCAAAAGCCAATAATAAAGTATTTTTTTTTATCATGGTAAAATACTTAGAAAAAAAACGAAAAAAAGTAAAAAAATGGTCTGCTTTTCGAGTTGTTATCGCTCCTGGCCGCCCTCCCTTAGTTCGGCCCTGGACTTTAAGCTTTGCATTATAATTGTAGAACTCTAAAGCGCACAATTTAAGGGAATGCTGAGATGAATCCTAAAAAGTTCACTTTTTTTCAATTTTTTCAATTTTTTTTTATTTAAGAAAAATAATTTATATTTGTGTTTTATAATAAAGCATGTTATGCCCTCAAGTCAAGTCAAGTTCAGTCATTAGCCAATTATAAAGTAATTGTAGAAATTTAACACCAAAATACATTTTTTACCATGGTAAAATACTAAAACAACACGAAAAAAACTAAAAAAATGATGTGCTTTTCGAGTTGTTATCGCCCCTGGCCGTCCCCCCTTAGTCCGATACTGGATTTTGAGCATTTGATTATAACTATAGAACTAAAGCTAAAGCTTGGAAAAATACAAAAAGTTAATGAATCTGTCTTAAAAAATACCCAAATTATAAGCGATAACGAAAAGCATATAATTAAGATCAAGGCGCCCCCGCTATTTTGCTTTGCGCCCCTGAAATCGTAACCGATTTTCAAAAAAGTTACATTTACGTAATCTCCACAAACTAGCACACGATTTAAATTTGTCGCCTGATGAATACGAAAAAGTTTGCTTTTTTGGGCTCGCATAACCACCTCTAGCAAAACCAAAAATTTAAAAACGCAATAAAAAAAATTTGTCGAGAAAATTTTAAATTTGGGTTTTAATGTTTCGGAAAATGATCAAAACTCGATTGGTGTAAATCACTTTCAAAGGCCACTATCCGGCCTATATTCCGAACCGTGGGTTGGTAATTTTACATGAATTATGTAAGTTTATGTATATTGGTATTGAGAAATATACCCGTCGCCAATTGTTTCACAGTGTAAATGTAAAATATTAATTAGTGTTGAATTGTTTTAAGTTTAAATATCTTCAGTTACCAAAGTTGGATCTCTAAACTAGTCATTAATATTTATAGAAAAGGAGAATATGGTTTTAATAAAGAATTTTAGGCTAAATGATAAAAATATACACGGTGTATTTGAAATAGCGTAGGAAATTTTAACAGGTGATTCTACATGATAAAATATGACAAAAAGTTCCTATAAACATATGTCTAAAAATGCGTCATAAGGGAGCTACGCCCCTTTGAAAGTGGCTAAAAAATCTGTTTTTATTTAATAACTCAGGAACCCTTTGAGATATATCAACGAGGTTTTGCACGTTAACTAATCCTACCAAGGCCCCTTTTTATGTGTTATTTTCATGTACTTATTTCAACCAGGGGTGTGCGAAACGGGGGGGCTTATCAGTTTTTTGTCCCAAACTTTTTTCTGTGCAACTTTTTTGCAATTTTATTTTTGAAATATGATTCCTCAGGTCAAAATACATAAAAAAGGTACTCTTTTTATAATACTGTAGGATTAACCGTTTTCGAGAAAAATTCATTTGAAGGTGAAATTCCACGGTTCGAGGACGAAAAATTAAATACTAAAATGTTGAAAACCAAAATTTTAATGATGCAGGGCGAATGTACATTAAAAACTAAGAAAAAAACCTCATATACAGGTACTTCCAAAAATCAATCCTAATGGAGCTATGATCTCCTAAATATGCACCATTTTTAAAGGGCTATGCTAGCTTTAAAAGCGCTTTTTCGACCTACATGTATGGAAACTTTTTTTCTTAGTTTTTGATGTAGAATAACATTGCATCATTAAAATTTGATTTTCGACATTTTAGCATTTAATTTTTCGTCCTCGAGCCGTGAAATTTCACCTTCAAATGAACTTTTCTCGAAAACGGTTAATCCTACAGTATTACAACAAGAGTACCTTTTTTATGTATTTTGACCTGCGGAATCATATTTCAAAAATAAAATTGCAAAAAAGTTACACAGAAAAAAGTTTGGGACAAAAAACTGATAAGGCCCCCCCGTTTCGCACACCCCTGGTTTAAATAAGTACGTGAAAATGACATACAAAGATGGGCCTTATTAGGATTAATTCACGTGCAAAACCTCGTTAATATATCTCAAAGGGTTCCTGAGTTATTAAATTAAAAACCGATTTTTTTAGGCAATTTCAAAGGGGCGTAGCTCCCTTATGACGCATTTTTAGACATGTTTATAGGAACTTTTTGTCATATTTTATCATGTAGAATCACCTGTTAAATTTTCCTACCCTATTTCAAATACACCCTGTATGTTTGTTTAAAAAAATGATGAAATGAAATAAACCTATAAAAATTCGTCAAAACCCATATTATAGCAAATTTGGCAACAGACGCAATAACTAACGCGATTTTTACATTCACCATTGAGATTCATTCTTTTTTACGCTCTTACTTGCGATTTTGCCAAACTTAAAAAAAGCATGTTCCGGGCAATTTTAAAAGCTGAAATGTTGGGAAAGTAAGTATTTTTT